>JAJJWW010015150.1:0-68736 GCA_023531295.1 Papaver armeniacum
AGCCAAATTATCTTCTAGCGTAATGAGAGTCCTCCCACTTTCGTGGATTCGAAGCTCGTAGAAAAGACACTGTGATTGAATTAGATTATGGCCGTGATATAACAATGATAATGAGAAAAGGACCCAACTTTCTAATGCATACAAGGATCAACAAATGGAGCATCTGGGGGCTCATAATAGAGATCGAGGGGAAACAACTCAACTACAATGACGTCAACTTGACTACATTTTTTCCAGTAGGCCTTCAAGAGACATTTTTGCTATTTTAAGAAAGTTACGGGCTGTAGTGTAACTTTTCATTAGTTTTTTATGGCAGTGACACCAAATTAGATTCAGAAAAGGAACAACTGAAACACAAATGTAAACACAAATCTTATAGAAATGTAAACCTTTTCCATTCAAGCTTATGGTTTCCATGGAGCTGGTCCTGAGCCATTGAGGGAACATTGGTGGTATTTTCGAGAACATCGTGCTCATGTCAATGGAAGTCGCAGCTTTGCCTTTACCCGATAAAGAGACCAGCAAAGAACCAAACCTGCATTACCTGCAAGTGTTGGCTCCGTGTAATAGTAGCTTGAACGCACATCGCGAAACCCATCATGCTTGTCAAGTCCACCAACCATGGCTCCAATGATTGTGTTAGGGTATGGCTTCTTAGTATCCATCCATTTCCATCCTCCTTCACAAGTATATTTAATTTTATTCTTAGGAATTGATGCGGCCCTGTGGTGAACATGTTTTGGATAACGCTGTCCGTAGACAACAACATAACTCATCTTGCGAGGATTCTTTCCAAGGATATAATCAATCTGCAGAAAAAAACCATAAACTGCATTTTAGAGTGCGGTCATCTACAAACACCAAAAGAACCCTACTGGAATTACTAAGAAGAGAGCAAACCGGGAGCACATACCTGGGTTTTGGCAAAATCATGCATTACTTGAGTCGTGTAGAAATTAAGTCCACAATACCATCCTGGTATACCGGCAGCATCAAGATAATCGGCATATAGGGTTGCTAAAAATGCAGCTTGGACAACAAATTGAAGTGGCTGAGGAGCTCCACCGTTTATTTGTATCAAACCTCCTATAATGGGAAAGAAATGACATGAAACTCCAAATTTTTTCTAAATAACACAAACAAAGAGGAACTAGCTAGCATATATACCTTTAGTTCGTTTAAAGCTCCTGAAAACAGGTAAGTAATAACACATGATTAAATCGGTTTGTTTGTTGAAAGTGCTCAACATATCTTCATATGGGTACCCAGGACTCAAGAAAATTCTTAACCTGTTCAGAAGAACCTAAAAAGACATCAAGGAAAAAAAAAGTTTTAACTCTCCGAATGCATGACCATGCGTAGTCGTGTACAAGCTCAAGTAGAAAGAGAGAGCAACCCAATTGATCGACTTACTTGAGAACCAAGAAGTTTATTTTCCCAACCTCGGGAATACCACCATAACTAGGGCCACCAGAGAAAGCACCAAAGATGTTTTGCTAGAACTCATGATGTAGCGTTCAAGGTAAGAAGTGTTACTAGTAGCATAAAATAACCACGTTGCACCCCAAATGAACTCATCCCAAAGAACTAGTGGAATTATAGAAAATCGAAGCATCCGTAATATCGCATCGTATCTACCCCTTTATCCCGAGCGAATTGATAAAGAGTCTCGGCACCATGAACTAGCTTTTAGAGTATTTCTTGTTGTCTTTGAATACAATTGATGCAGAGCTAAGGCAAAGCAGCCATTTCAGCTGCAAGATCCGAGCATCGATGGCACTCATGCACATCCCTTGGATAGTCCATGTCCTCGGGTCTCATCCAGTAATAATGGTCATTAGGAGTATCAATCTTGCCACTCCATCCTGAAGTGTCTCATGTACCTATGGCATATAAATTAAATAACTACTAGTTTTTAGAGTTGACTTCGACAAAATATACATTAATGGCTTTGGCTTAAGCTTGGTGAAGGTAACATGGGTAGGGTTATTTGTGCCAAAGTACTGGGAACCTTAATTTAATATGCAAGACCTAGAATCGCGGCACATGAATCATTGAGAAGAGCTGAAGATCTGTACCATACATAACGGGATTTGCTTTTGTAAAATATAAATAGTTTAAGGAAATGTTTGAATACTTGTGCATAAATCCTGTCAATGGTATCGGCAGAACTATCAAAAGTCTTAAGGAGATAATCAGTACCCCACTTGATAATCTCCTTTACGTGATTAAGCTCACCAGCAGCTTTGTATTTTCCATTGTATTCAATTACACTCCAACTCAACATAGTCATTGCAAAAGATTGTGGAAAGTTGAACTTGATAGCATCTCCACCATCACGTAAAACCACCTACTAGATTTTGGCCAATAAACCCGCTCTTTCATACTGCACTCTCCTCTCCAAGAAACATTATTATACTTAGGGAGAGGTCCAACCACAAGGATATGAAAATGGAATTACATTAACGAACCAAACAAACATATTAGTCGGTAGTAAAACCATTTAAATTCTGAATGAAGAATACTTACAGCGTTGAGCATTAAAGAACATGAGAGCCTTACGAAGAGCTTGAGTGTATTTATCAGGCTGAGGCTGCTTTCGAGGCATAACCTTTCTGATAATGGATACAACAAGACCATCATTATCATTAGAAAAATCTGACTGATTATTACGATCAATTTGAATAATGAATGTAATAAGACCAACTATGAAAGCAACAGCAAGAATAGTGACACATATTTTACGGCCAAAATCAACATATTTTTCCTTCCTACCACCTACCACCTAATAACCTACTTTCTTGTGCTTCATCTAAATTTGCTTTCTCAAAATCATTTAAATTTTTACTTGTATCATCATCTCCTGCATTTGACTCCATATTTTTGTTCTCTTTTCTCTTACTTAGCACAAACCGAGAGAGACCGAAAATGCTGTGAATGAGGAGGAAGTGAGGAAATGATTTATAGAGTAATAAATATGAAAGTTAGTTGCTACTTGTTTATCATTATTGAATGTTAATAAGGGGAAAGATCCGTTGACATGATTATAATGACATAATCCGTTGACATGGTTATCATTTTTTCTACCAAACCCAACCGGCAATGAATTTAAAGCTAATATTCTGGCGACATGTTCCTCGTATAAAACTCTACATTCCTACTAAAAATGAGAGAATTACGAAATACGAAACTTCACCATCCATATATTTTAATTTCAAACTGTTAATCTTCAAATCGGTTGATATTCAAAATGGTAGATGGTGGTCTTATACATTTCTAATGATCTCATTTTTTGGTGGGAGTGTAGAGACTTATAAGAAGAACATGTCATCAAAAAATTAACCTCGAATTCATTGCCGTTGGGTTTGGTAGAGAAAATGACGCTAAAATGTCAAGATTATATCATTATAACCATGTCAACGGATCCTACCCCTTGTTAATAATATTTTAACACAATAACTAATTGTGTTAGAGAGCAGCAAATTGTTTATAGAACTTGCTAATGGGAGTTAAGTATAATTTCCACCTTCATTAACGACTCAAAAGTCAATGATAACCTAGGCAGCAATCACTGACTTTTATTTTTGCTCTATCTTAGATCTGTAAATTAACTAAGTAAACATTAAAACTCATAGTAATTAGTTAAAGAGAAATGATAGGAAGATATAACTCATAATAAACGAGACTAAAGGTTCAAGACTTTAAGTGAGAAAGGTAATGGTGAGTTATAGGCTGAGCCAAAATCATTAGCTGTGGCAAACACCTAGGTTTTCAAATCTTACATACACACGCGCAAAGGCAAGACAAGTGCTAGCGCTGTTGCCAGACCGAACAGCCTTACAACTTAACTTTCACATTATTGCAAACCAAAGAAAGTCTCGTTTTCATGGTAAGTAATGGCGAATGAATTTATTATCTAAAAAGAGTACTTGAAGATTTTCTTAGCCAAACATAACGGGATTGTGTTTTGTATTAATAAAATCTGAATGGAAAAAAAATAGATACGAGAAATTGCCTAATTTAGCTGACTTCTGCCTAATTTTCTACCCAATCTTCCAGAACAAATATGAGAAATCCGACTTCTAGATAACAAAGAAAATAGGCTAAAAACCCATGGTGCATCCAAATGCTGAGAATCAGAATTCATGCATCCCTGAGGCATTTATTAGCATTGTTCTTAAACTAAGGATTCAAATGGTAATGATGGCTAAATTCTTACCTGATATCTGTATACTACTATTACTACCAATATCCTGTTGGGCATTTATTCAAACAAATGCCATTCAAATCCTCCTTAAATTTGACTAAATCTTCATTAAGATTTCATCTAAGATGATTTTTTAATTAGTTCGTCATACATTTTTTTACCCCTAAAACTTGCATTCATTTCACAGAGTCACAGATTCCATTATCACATTTCTACTTGATCAATTTATCTTAACGCTTGCCACCACCACCACCAAGCTTTGCTCCCTTTGGTTGGGCACCCTTGGCCACCTTACCCTGAGTCTTCTGTGTCTTGGACATTACTTCTGCTTTTTTAGCTTTCTTCTCATCCTTGGACTTCTTAACTCTCTCCTTGACTTCACTGAAAAAACCACACAATACAAAATCAGTAAAACAGACAACAAACATCAAGTTTAAATGTCAGAGACTAAGCTGTTTAATTAAGAAAAGTGAAAGCAACAAAATCATACCGAAGAGCAGCTTCACGAGCTGCATCTCTGACTTCGGGTTTCTCGGCCCTTCTCTTTTGAATCACCTCCAGAGTAGCACCAACAATTGACCTAGAGTAGGGCTTCTTGGTAACACGACGCCTCTTCTTTACTGCCTCTGCAGCAATGTCCTGCAAACAATAAAAAAACAAAAAAGGATATCAGTCACAATAAAGCACTCCATACTTGACATTAAACAAATTAGTAACTTGGAAATTTACTTGAATCTACTATAAGCTTCCACGATTATTCATATCCATGGCACACAAATTTACAATTACCTTCTTGTGTTGCTTCCTGTACATGGCTGTCCATGTAAGCTTTGAGGGCTTCAACTTGTTGTGGAAATACCTCTTACATTTTGAGTTAACGAAAAGGAACACCTACCAAGCAACAAACTCATCACTCAAATGGACCATTACAGGAAAAATCTCAACAATCCAGTTTCAACAAATAACAACTACATGATACACAAATACTTTACCTGAGAATCACTCCTGATAAATCTAATACCTCTGCCAGGGTAAATCTTTGCACCACTGAATCGACAAAGTTCAGTCCTGTAAACCAACAACAATCCAACATCAACACCAACTTTACCAACAAAAAACGCTTCATCTTTGTAAAGGTATACTCAGGTACTCATAATGAAACATTGTCAATAGCAAGCATACAATATCTAGCGAAAACCCATTCACACAAATCCATTCACACATTGACATATAATCAAATAACCCACCTCTACCACTCACCACCACATTCCACCACTCACTACCACAACAGTGTTAGTTTCTTACAAATGAGAGGCACTGACAAGTCTCAAACCTAAAAGGCATCTTACATACTGTAACTAGTAAAACCCCAACAAGACTAATGCATTCGTAGATTTATCAAAACATAGAATCAATAACCCACCACTGACAACCAAAATCCTCCACCAGCTTCACCACCACTCATCACCACCAATATTATGAGACACAAAATAGGTCTCAACAACAAAACATCATACAAACAGTAACTTAAAAAACCCCATCAAAACTTAGTCACATTCACATTAGATCAATAACCCACCACTGACCACCACAATCCACCACCACTATTATGAAGTGTTGTTTCTATCAAATGGGAGGGAGACACAAAACAAGTCTCAAACCAAAACAACATCAAACAAACAGTAGCTAGCAAAACCCCAACAAGACTAATAGTAGATCTAAAACATAAAAATAAAAACACCCCCGGAACCCCAAAACATGAAATCAAACTCTAGAAACACTAAAAACATGATAAAATCAAAGAATCAGAGAAGGGTCTAGTTTAGATTAATTTACCATCAGATCTTCTCAGATTCAAATAGTAGTAACCAAATCAATCAATCAATATTTACTCAATAGGCCTAACCCTAATCATAGATTAACCATCAAAAATCTAAGCCTATTCATACTCAACAACTCAAACCCCAATCATAGACTAACCTTGGAAAAGAATATATCACAATTTCTACAGATCACAGATTTCCAGACAAAAAAAGTAAAAATCAAGCCTATCTACAGCTATCAATCTAAACATAGACTACAGATTTCAACAAAAGGTAAAATAGAACAACAAACCCTAGAATGATTTCAGAGAAAAAACAAAAGAAAACAAAGATTAAAAACCAAACATCTGATTTCAGAGAAAAAAGAAAACAAATCTGATTTCAAATGGAGAAAAAACATAAGTAAAAATCTGAGATCTAGCAGTAATATTAATGGAGAAGAAAAGAAATTAATACAGAAGACGAAGGAAGCTTACTTGAGAACCATGGCGGCTGTTGCTCCGCTTCTTCACGAAAACCCTAGAAACAAGTCTCTCTCTCCGAACAAAAACGGCTAAAATGAGGTTTGGAGAAAGGAGAGCCTCCTTATAAACTACAAGTTCCAACCCTAAGTTGCTTAGAACCGGGTTTGTTTCTTTGCTTAGGCTAGCCCCAATCGTGGTCCAAGATTCAAGCAGAATGTTGGATCCACGTCACCAAAACACCTCGTCCGGGGCAATGGGAACCCAAGATCCCCAGATGAAACGCAGTTCGAACCTACGTGCAACGCAGCTTTGAAATCGCGTCGCATAGGAAACTCACAAAACGTAGTTTCAACATGCGTATTGACCTTGTTGACCCGACCAACACGCAGCTTGAACTTCGTTTCATAGAGAACCCTAAAACTTACGTGTTTCGACCCAACAACCTTCTTCTCTTTTCTTTCTTCCTCTCTTGTTCTTCAACCTCACCTCCCTTCTCATGGTTTGATTGAAAAAAAAATTGTGTTTAAGGCGCGGAAAATTTACAAGGGTTTGTTAAGGTTTAGGAAATCGATTGGTGGTATTTTTGTGAGATTTCATCATCAAAATCCACACTAGGTAAGTAATTTTATTTTTTTGGTTTAGTTGTTTTATGATTCTTGATTTTAGTTATAAATGGATTGATTTAGGTGTTATTGGATGCATAATCTTCATTATGTTGATATTGCGCTTGTATGTATAATTTTTGTATTGATTTCAAAAAATTAAAATGTGAGTTAGGTTTTTGCTATTTGTGGTTAATTTTGGTGAAACATAAAACAATGATTGATTCTTAATTTGATGGATTGAATTAGTTGTGTTTATGGTTGGTATAATGTATTTGAAATTTGTAATTTGATAAGGGTGAAATGGATGTTGTTAATATGATTTTGTTAATTTAATGTTGTTAATATGAAATGGATGTTGTTAATATAATGGATGGTTTTAATATGATGTAGTTTAGGTTGAGATGAATATATGGGTGAAATTGATGTTGTTAATATGATTTTGTTGGAAATTGAGGTTGTTAATATGATGTAGTTGAGGTTGAGATGAATATATGGGTGAAATTGATGTTGTTAGTATGATTTTTATGGAAATTGATGTTGTTAATTTGATGTAGTTAATATGACTTTGTTGTTAATATGATTTTGTTGTAAATATTATTTTGTTGGAAATTGATTTTGTGGTTTATAGCATTTTGCAATGTGTTTTTATGATTAAGTCATGTATTTTTTTGAGTTGATGTTTAGAAGATTCAAGTGGTGGAATTGATGTTGTTAGTATCACTTTGACTAAGATTTTTATTTGAGCAATGTGCATCCCTCCATGTGATGTGAATGTGAACGTGTGAATTCATATGTTGATTGTGCATAACATTAACATAGGCGTTTGATAATTGTTATTCACATGTTGATTGTGCTTCCCTTGGTCTTTTCCCTTTTAGATTATGGAGGATATCGATTGGTCTAGGTATGAGAAGTTATCCCAACTATCTCAAGGTGCCGATTTAGATACAACATAAGGCCGACAACTTAGTAGATAAGCGAGACGGAACATTTAGGAGCACTTGGACCAACCTAAATAAATTTTATAAGATAGTGGTCCGAAACAACCCCCGTGCATTATTAATTCTTCAATGTTGTGGTTTAGAGTCTATATTCCAATTTAATTTTAAGTATGGGGATAAGGGTTTAACCGAAGCTATATGTGAGAGGTGGTGGAAGAAGACAAGAACTTTTCACTTCAAAGAGTTTGAAATAGGTTTGACTCCTCTAGATTTCTATTCCAGATGGGTATTCCAATTGGAGGAGGTAAGCCAATCCTGCAATTACCAAAGGGAACAATGACGCGCAAGAAGTAGAAGCTACGGGATGCTAGGTATTTCCTGGGGTGTGTTAGATGTTATGGAACAGAGAAGACTACATGATGAGAGAACTGGAGATTATGATTCCAAGGCATGCACGATGCGAGTTTCTCACTTGATTAATTTCATTTTAAGTAGGGCCAATGTTGAGAACAGCGGCATTGCCGATTTAACCGACTAGAATGTTCTTGCTCGGTGTATCGGTTCTTTTTGTTTGCAGATCGTAGAGTTAGAGTAGATAAACGATGGTGTATAGTGTTGGATAATTTGGATGCAATTGGGTCTTATGATTGGGGTACTCCAGCTTTGGGCGTTCTGCACAAACACTTGGATGACTGGAGTTCGTGCAAACTAAGGATATGGGTGGCATGTCGATGATCTTAGAGTTCGGTATTATTTTTATTTCCGTAATTGTCAACCTGTTTTGAAGGAAGACCGAGAGATGATGAACTGGATCCACACCCGGCTATTAGTCTATTTAATGCGTCGAACCTTAGGAGTAAGGGACAAAAAGATCTTCACAAACTCTCTCGCCGATGCACGCGCTCGTATAGATATTAGGATGGGTGATGCGGTTATCTGGGACCCCTGCTTTGGGGATAGTGAACACCAACACACTGATGCATTCCAAACGGCACTAGAGATGTCTAAGAGGAGATGTGTCTTTAAGGACAAGGATGGTGCGAGAGCTTCAGTTTATCTGGCCGAGAGGTGTATGAGGCAGGTGTTTGGTGCGATTGTTATCCCATGCAACCCACCTAGATTGGAGGACGTAGTAGATGGTATGGAGGTAGAGGTTATTGATCACTTCACTCCTGTCGATGATGAAGTGTATTCCAAATTTTGGAAAACTCATAGCGTGGGGGCCCTTAGGAAAAAAACAACTCACATAGACACACATGATGATATCGGAGTTGGTCACGGCGGTATACCCCGTAGTTTGATGCCCCAAGGCCCACCCCTAGCATGGCATCCTGCAGACACACATATACCAAGCGGGGACAGTCCATGAGCCAACTCCCAAACCTACAATGGGACTTGCCCTTCTACAAAGATTCGTTCGAGGAGCTAGTTCCAGTCCCCATGGAAGGAGAGAACCCATACAATTTTTCTGACGTCAACGTCTCGGAGGTTAGTCATTTTATATCTCATTTTCATTTTCATTTGGAGTTCCTTCATTGTTAAACATAATTGTTTAAAAAAACTTTATTTTGTTTTTTAGGAAGAGTTACGCAGGTTTGCGGGGGAGGCATACTGGCTGATTCAGAGTAGCAGACAGGTGGCATATGATGAGAGTCGTCGTCGAGCGGTGTATAACACCCCCACTACCCATCGTAGTTCCGGAACATCTGAAGGCCAATTCTATTCAAGTCAGGAAGAACAGACATTTCCCACCACATATTGCGCTGGAGTATCCTTGCCGGAAACCCAACACCGTCGCAAGCGTCCGGCTGGAGACCCTTCCCCTTCGAATGCTTATTATGTCCCTCACCATCATGATAGTAACCCCCCTCCAGAGCATAACCCGTTATTGGAGCATGCCTCCCCGGTGATTAGTGACTTACCCACCTCAAGTGATTTTCTAGGGCTTAGCTTGGGTGGTAGTTGGCCAGGTAGTGTGCAGGGTAGTGGTCCTAGAGGTGATGATGGAGCTGATATGGATGTTGTGCCGGATAGTCGGGCTTTTTAGGTGACTCCAAAGAAACCTAGCTAAAATTTCGTTGATTAGCTAGGGCGTAGTACATGTTTGCTATTTAGTTCTTGTATGATATATTAAGTTTTTCCTCATGTATGTTGGTCCTCGTCTTATCCCTTTTTTTTATGTTGTTCATATCCCATGTTTAAGTGCGTTATTTGTTATTTTCTTAGTTCCGCTTACAAAACAATACCCCGTTTTAAATCCGTTGCCATGATGATTTAAATTGTTATTTAGCTGAAAAATGGAGTCGCACATCGTTAGATATATGCGCCGACGGAGAGAGGCGACATACCCGAAACGGTACCACGATGATAGCCATGGAGATTTCGTCGTCATGCATCAGCAAATTTTGCAGAGGCGCATGACTTGCACCAACCCGAACCCAGACAGTCTTGACTAGAAGAACCGTTACACCGATGTCGTGTGGAGGCAGATGCCGGGATGATGCAGACTACTTTAACCCCGGATGCAGGTTTGGACCTCGGCGTTTTAAGGGACGTCATGGTTTGCCCCGAGAAGTTTTTCTTAGAATACCGCCTCAAATTTGCGCTAGAGATCCCGATTTTTTTGCAAATAAGAGATGCGTGTAACATCCCGGGTCACACTCCTCATATGAAAATGCTTGCCGTCATGAAACACCCGGCAAAGGGGTGGCGGCGGATAGCTTAGACGATTACACCGCGATGGCTGCTACAACAATATACATGTATGCTAAGAAGTTTATGGATGCACTACTTTGGGAATTTAACGATCGTTACATGAGGTTGCCAACAACCGAAGATACTAAGAGGTTATTGGCTCAAAACGCAGCTCGTGGTTTTCCGGAATGCTAGGAAGCCTCGATTGCACCCATTGGGAGTGGAGGTTATGTCCCACCAAGAAGCGGGGGCACGTGGGACACCATAAGAAACCAAACCTTGTTCTCCGTGCAAAGGTGGCATCGTACGATAGATGATTCTCGCACTGCTTTTTTGGCGAGCCCGGTCTAACAACGACTTGAATGTGTTGGCGCATTCGGGATTATTTGACAGAGACAATGACGCGTTAGCCCCCCCTTGCAATTTCCGTATCATGGGCAACGAGTACAAACATGGATACTATCCGGTGGACGGCATCTACAACCAAATGCCCGGGGTGGTCCATAGCTATAAGAAACGTGATGTTATGCCGCCCATCCAGAAGAAATTTAATGAATACCACCACGCAAAGAGGAAGGATGTGGAGCGTGCTTTTGGTGGTCTAAAGTCGAAATGGGGTATAATAAGGAATCCTTGTCGTTACTGGTCTCATCGTGACATACACACTATTATGAGAGCGTGTTTAATTATGCATAACATGTGTGTGGAACATGAGTACCGTGATACGGAATGGGCAACTTTGGATGAACGAGAAGATACACCTCTGGTACAAGGTAACGTGGCAGAAGCCCGCGCGTATTATCTGAGCCATGCCCGCTGGAGATTCTTGCAAGCCGATATCACGGAGCACATTTGGCATCGTCACCTCCTGGGATTGCGAGACGGTGATTTGGGCCCCGGTGAGGAGGATGATGCCATCCTCACATCCGATGCGGGTACTACCGATGTGGATGAAAACGCTGATGTTTACCCATTGGGTGATGATAACTTTTATGAGAACGGAGAGTAGGAGGAACAGGCACTTACTTTGGTAAGTGAGGATGCCGCCATTGTTTCCTTTTATAAGACTACTATCGCCCTTGTTTCTTAAGACTGGTTATGTTTTTATAATTTTAATTAATAATTATGATATTTTAAGATATAATTTTTCTTAATAAAATTCGCTTTCTTATTTGTCTTACTAATATTCATTTTAGATTACTTCAGTATTTTTTCCGATAAATGCGAGCCCTCATTCGCCAAATCCAACTGTGATGATTGAGCCTATGTATCGCCAGTTACCGACATACACTTAAATAGCAAACGACCTATACTTTTTGGAAAGAGCATGTTAACTATTCACAAATGACCCATTTCTGTTGCACTTGTAAACGTCCTTTCTTTGTTCACAAGATTACCTTTTCCATCAGACTACCACTATAAAACCGTCGATAAGGTTGCCTTTCAATATCATCCCACCACTATGCGCTTCACCGGTGATGAAGATTTAGGGGTAGTAAGAGCATGGATTATGGAACAAATCATGGAACACCACATGGGGTTTTAGAAGATCCAAAAGTTTTCTGGAACCGTGTTTTTCAAAACTTTGAAGATCTTACCAGAAACGACAACAACCGCACTAAAGCCTCGGTAAAAAAAAGATTTGGTCTGATAACCGCGGATGTTGATGCTTTTGTTGCATGTCTGCTGCATGTAAACATAAGCCATCCTACGCTATCGTACGAAGCTCGGGTTAGTAAGCATACCCTTCAATATATACCGAGTAATAACCTTCATTATTATAAATACGAACGCATAATTAATTTTTTGTAACTACCTTTTTACAGAAAACAAGAGCCCGGGTCGATTTCCGTGCGGAATTAGCTAAGCCTTTCATGTATGATCATCTGTACGAGCTACTAAAGGACGTTATGCCCGCATACAATGTGGAATGATTACATACTATAGATGTATTCCTAATAATAATATGTAGTAATGTTTCAACTAAGTTTAAGGTGGTCTCATTCGAATCGAAAAGTCTAAATAACATTAAGAGGTACAACATATAAAGAAACTGCGACATTGCAAATTAAATACCACAACGACAACCTAGGGGGAATAAAAAACAAGAAGGATGTAAGGAAAAACCAAACTACATAATGCGACACGATTAAGTAAATACTTAAGTTCCAGACAATACTTAAATGCAACCAACTGCTCCAACTTAGGTGTAACGGCGACTGGACCCCTGGCGAATCATAATCTCATTTTTGAGATTCGCGAAATACTCCCTTTCACTCTCGTCGGTTATTTGATGCAGATCAATTCTCATTATCTCCATGTCAGTCACACGCTATGTGTTCCTAGCTAACAACTCGGTGCTCGCCGCCAAATTTCTAATAGACGGACCGCCATCGTCTGTTCTTAGAAAATTCATCCTTTCCTCAGCCTCTTTTTGTTCCCATTCAAACCTTTGAACATCCCTCTGTTGGAAATATGCTAGTGTCTGGTTCACTCCTTCAGTGACTCTTCTCTCTTCCGCTCTAGCTCGTTTAGACTATTCCCTACCCGGTGCACGCCGGGGACCTTGATCCCGATAAAATGCATTTCTTCGTCCTTGGTCTGAGGATTCACCGTTTGTGGTTTGAGAATCGTTAAACGTTTCATCATTGGTCTCTCATCGCTCATAGCTTGGCTTTGTTGGGAGGCTTGGCTGCAAGTTTGAGGAACTAAGATGGACGGATCATATTCCCCGGGATAGTGCATCTTCAAAATTTCGAAAACCTTTTGATGTCTCCAGCGTTTTGGATCTTCGGATCTTCCTCGTAGAGTACCTCTCCATCCCGGCATCGCAATTAAATTTGACCAACTATGGATTAGGGATATAATTCCTTTTATATATAATAAACACTGCATAAATTAATATTACGAAGCTCACCATAGATTGCTGGTCGTTTCCGCTTGGGTTAGCCCTGAAAACCTCTCTAACATGACCAACATATCTTTTGACTTCCTTTTTCAATGTGGCTACTCTCGTTTGGAGCGACTTGAGAGATCTGGTTGTCTCTCCCCGCCATCGTGCGTTGTATTCCTCAACAATACGAGACCGTAACTCTCTAGACTCTTGTTCCCTACCCGTAATCGGGTCGCTAGTTATCGCACACCAAGCACCTATTACCGCTACATCTTCCATTCTAGTGAATTTTGACATGACCGAAATTGTTGAAGGATGCGTGAAGCGAGAGATGGAGATATGGTTGTTCGATGGAAAATGTATTTGGCGTGTTTGGTTTGGGGGCAACAAACATGAATTTAAGGGAAAATAAAATCCGAACGTTGGGCCTCATTAACGGACGCTGCTAGCGCCATCGATCAATCGATCCGTTGGTGATCCAACGTCTAAGAAATGGAACGCAATTTCAAGATGCGTGTCACGGAATTTGAAATCGCGCCGCACGCAGCTTTCTAACGCGTGCCACGGTATTTCCATTTGCGTGCCTCAACTAACCGTTAGATCCGCAACGGTTGAAAGAATCCGATGGTTTCTGTGGGTGGGTGGTATTTTAATTCTGGTGGGTGGCTTCAACGGTTTTATGAAGAGATGAACCAATTTTGACTCTATAATTTGAGTATGACATCAATTTTGACTCTATAATTTGAGAATGACACTGTAGTACCGAAGACACATAATTTTATATTTCCCAATTATAGTATCGGTATGGACCGGCAGCAATTTAAAGTGATTGTATGTTTAATTTGGGTAATCTGGCATTAATAAAAATTTCTGGTACAACCAGTAATTTTTAATTCTTAAATAAGTCCATTTTATTCAGATACTTAAACAACGTAGTACAATCGTAACACCAAACATGAAATTAAAACTGAGGAGGACGCAATCAACGATATCTCATACTTGTCGACGACGCATATCACCGACTGTGGATTCCGAAGGTATGACCTGTAGTATATAAACGAAGTTAATAATTTTTTTTCATAAAGGTCTATGACATAACACCTGACACTGGTATTTTTTTGGAACATACCTCTTCTATATTGGGTAGGGTTATGTTAACCCAATGGTTTTTCTTCGTTGGAGAAAAGATTACCACTTTCTTCAGAACTAATACCGCTCCCACCCTAATATGCTTCCCATATTCTCGGATGTTCCACAACCTCGCGATGGACGTTTCTTTGGCATTTTACCACTAGGATCCCGTAATATTATTAGAATCCCCACAATGAGTAATCGAATCCAACAATTAATCAGAAATTAAATAAGATTACCTAAATGGACAAATCACCTTCACTTTCAAAGTTAAGTCACCAAAATATTGTCGTACCTCCTCGACCAAAGACAACCAACCTTTCGATTCTCTCGGTTTATTGGTTTGATAGATCCCAGCGGTTCTCCCCTCCGAGTAATACTGTTGTGCAAAGAACCAAGGTTTAGTCTGAAACTGAAGATCGTTAACACCTTCTGTTTCATCCCTAACTATTTGTTGGAGGACTTGTGTAGATACATCAGCCTCGCCCGTTACTATCCTTCGATGTCTGTGATCTTGTAACTTTTGAAGCTCCCGCTGGTCCCGAATGATTTTTCTACTACCGGATGCACCACGTGAGTTCCGGATTAAACTGTCCGATTTTTTCACTACCGGACATGGGGTGAGATCAACGACAACCGATTTATTGCGGTTATGATATGGGTTTGATATGGCAGCCACATCTCGGTGTGTTTGTCGAGTACTCCATGGAACCGTGTTGTGGGCCATCCGAGTAACTATCTAACACCGCCGCAAGCTCTTCATCATCAAAACCTTCCCATGGTCGGCTCGCCATTTGTGGATGATTAGTATGTTTGGAAGAATGGATACTAATTTAGTTGCCTATTGGTTGTCCAAGCAAGTTTGAAGGATATTATGTAAACTAGTGTTGGTTTATATAAACCAACAAAAAGTGAGGTAAACAACAGCCCACTTGCGTATGGTGATATTTTAACATCCACTTGTGTTGGACAACAACCCACTTGCGTATGGTGATAATTACAAGCTTCCAAAGTACCTCACTAGGCGTCCTTTTAGGGTTCTGACATGTTCCCCGATATTTTTAATAATTGTGGGAATCTTCTTTATCCTTTTTTCAACGAATAGAGTTTATTACCCTGTAATGATAACAAATTCAAAATAGGTCCGATTACGATATATCAAAATAGGTCAACATAGCACGACATATCAAATAGAGTTTATTATCTGTACCTCACTCAGGCGTCCAGTGTGTTAGTATAATAAAAGGTTTTGTGGGTGTACTCTATGTAAGCCCCCAGGAGACTAAACTCCTCCTTTAAGGGTCACCTAAGGGTTTAAAGGCTTGTTACACGGGCTAAGTGTAACCGTGATTCCTACTTTCTAACGTGAGTTAGGTTATTTATTTAATGTGTATGAGGGCCTAGGAACAATTTATTAATCGGGTGATTTTTAAAATTCTAGTTACACAGTAAAGGGACGTTTATGAATAGGGATGGCCTTTGAACATCCACTTGTGTTGGACAACAACCCACTTGCGTATGGTGATAATTACAAGCTTCCAAAGTACCTCACTAGGCGTCCCTTTAGGCTTTTGACATGTTCCCCGATATTTTAATTAATTGTGGGAATCTTCTTTATCCTTTTTTCAACGAATCGAGTTTATTACCCTGTAATGATAACAAATTCAAAATAGGTCCCAATTAATGACATATCAAAATAGGTCCAAGCATATCAAAATAGACATATCAAATAGAGTTTATTATCTCGTACCTCACCGAAGGCGTCCAAAGTGTGTTAGTATAATAAAAGGTTTTGTGGGTGTACCTCTATGTAAGCCCCCGGGAGACTAAACTCCTCCTTTAAGGGTCACCTAACGGTTTAAAGGCTTGTTACACGGGCTAAGTGTAACCGTGATTCCTACGAACGTGAGTTAGGTTATTTATTTAATGTGTATGATGGCCTAGGAACAATTTATTAATCGGGTGATTTTTAAAATTCTAGTTACACAGTAAAGGGACGTTTATGAATAGGGATGGCCTTTGAACATCCACTTGTGTTGGACAACAACCCACTTGCGTATGGTGATAATTACAAGCTTCCAAAGTACCTCACTAGGCGTCCCTTTAGGCTTTTGACATGTTCCCCGATATTTTAATTAATTGTGGGAATCTTCTTTATCCTTTTTGCAACGAATCCAGTTTATTACCCTGTAATGATAACAAATTCAAAATTGGTCCAGCCATCGACATATCAAATAAACAATTACTATATGTATCATACAACCATATGCGTAACTCAACGCAAAAACAAAACCTTATTATTTACAAATTTTTATCCTACCTTAATAAGGGGGGAGGATGGGAAGATTTTCAATGGAAGAAGATAACGCACTAGTAAGAAGTTATTGTAGGGTATATGATTTGAATCAAACTCAAGAAAACCAAGAAATGGGAAGACATTTTTGGTATCAGATTCTTGCTGATTTTAGTATCCAAATGAGCAAAGCGTTGACAAGGTGTATTCATGTAAGAGTATCCAACAACGCATAACCACCATTAAGCGATATTGTATTCGTTTTCGGCAGTACCTTATTCTTGCAAACGGTATTCATGCAACTGCAATTTCAATGTATGAAGCCGAACAACAACATCCTTTTAGACATTTAGTTGAGGACGGTTTATTCGGTCCTCGCATCTAATATCCAAGATCCCCGTAGTATAATGTTTAATTTTCTTAACTTTTGTAGTGTGTTAGTTTAATAAAAGGTTTTGTGGGTGTACCTCTATGTAAGCCCTCACGAGACTAAACTCGTCCTTTAGGGTCACTTAAGGGTTTAAAGGCTTGTTACACGGGCTAAGTGTAACCGTGATTCCTACGAAAGTGAGTTAGGTTATTTATTTAATGTGTATGATGTCCTAGGGACAATTTATTAATCGGGTGATTTTTAAAATTCTAGTTACCCACTAAAGGGACGTTTATGAATAGGGATGGCCTCTGAATATAACATTTTGATTTTATTCCCTCCTGGGGGGTCATTTCTAAACAGCGCTAATACTCTCTCATAAAAGTAAAGGTCACTTACTTTCGTCCTTTACTACATTATTAGCTGTAACTACGGTACGTCGTCACCAGTGGGGAATATGTCATAAAATGAATACATTAATATGGGTTTTCACAGTTGCCGGATCCGTCCAGTTTAGCCTATAAATACACCCCCCTTTGAACTAGTGTAAATAATTGCCCCTAAAAAGTATAAATTATCTTTCTGGTTCAACCTTTATACTAGTATCAACCAAGAAATGGCCACCAAATACACACCACAGAAGATGAAGCTCTTACTAGGGCTTACCGCAATGTTTCTAATGATCCCGACGTATTAACCGACGAGAAATCAAACGAGTTTTGGATGTCTCATTGCGCATGAGTTTACCGATATAATTGGAAATCACAACCTTCGTACTAGGAAATCCTTAAAATCACGTCTCTTCACAATAAAGAACAAGGTTAATTTTTTTGTGGTGGTCCGCAGATAAGATTGTAGGTTTCCCTTTGTTATTGCAAACATGTGTTTCCTTAAATAACACTTATCATAACTGTATATTCTAATGAACTGCAGAGACCGATGCGCGCGCTTGTACCTACAAAGGAAGGGAAAGAGATTCATGTATTTCAATTGCTACCTCAAAGATGAGCCATCACTTTTCCTATATGAACCCCAAGTTTTAGCCCGTCGTGAAGCATGACGACCTCATAAATTCGCGGTTTGTGGGTTAAACCAAAGATGAAAACCCTCACGAGACTAAACTCGCCCAAAGAGTAGGGCCGCCTAGTGGTTTAAAGGCTTGTTACACGGGCTAAGTGTAATCGCGTGTCACACGACAATGACATCAATTTTTAATGCTGTATTATTTTCATCCTTTTTTTTGGTCCCGGACTCGTGCTTTTTAATCAAACAATGCGTGTGGTAATAGTGACTCACCTTTTAGGTTGGTTAATATATGTTCATGTGTCATGTGAGAAGGACAAATTATAATTGTATTTTTCCATGCAATATTTAAAGTTTCTAGATTTCTCCATCTTTTTTTTTTTTGGATTTGTCATGCAAAACAGTAATCCTCCCTTGAGAAACGATGGGGTTTTTTTGGACCAGTGTTTGTCCCTTCCATCAATGAAGGGTTTATTTGCCCCTAGTGCGTAGGATAAATGATAGTCACCAACCACTTTTTAGAAATTATATAATGGGGGTATGTGTAATGTCAATCAGAAACACCCTCAACTACTCTTACTTTCATACCAACTATTTCATCTTTTTCCAAAAAAACTATGGCCGGATATTCAAACGAAGAGGATGTCGCGTTAATTCGCGTTTATTGTCGCGTTGCAAAGTGATCCTACTATTGGAAGAGACATGGATACTAGGAGTTTTTGGGACCGAACCCTGGCAGAATATAGAACGGTGATCCACAACGACAATGCAAGATCCACAAAGTCAATCCAGTGTCGAGTCTCAATGTTGAAAAAACATATTAAGAGATACGTCGGTTTTGTGAGAGTGAGTATATGGGGAATGGCTGATGGGGGTTATGACCTAAGAACGGCTGTAAGTTTTATTAAAATTGTATCATTTACGTTATTGTATGACATATTATCCGTAGACTAACACCATAAATGAATTTCGCGCAGTACCGCCTGGGACAAACTGCATATGAGGCGGAGGGAAGATTATGGACGCACGAAACAGTTTTACAAATACTGAAGGATACATTTGGCGAGAGCTTTGATCCAGAGTTCGTTCCTCCTCCGTTACAAGGAAATCGATATGGGGAAGAAGCTTAAGACATGACAAAAACGTCTAAAGGTTTTGTGGGTTAAACCAAAGATGAAAACCCTCACGAGACTAAACTCGTCCATTAGGGCCGCCTAGTGGTTTAAAGGCTTGTTACACGGGCTAAGTGTAATCGCGTGTCACACGATAATGACATCCTTTTATATTTAATAATAAATTGGTGTGCTTTCCAACCAAATTTGGTGGTGAATTGGTATTGTGGTGGATATACATATATTTTCAATTTTCATTTACGAGTGAGGGTGACCTGTCATAATTATTACCACTTTATTTTATTGAATATTGGCGTCCCCTAAGTGACCACCTATGCGTCCCCTACATCACCCCGATTCCCAGCCTACGCCATTTATTGTGAACTCTATAAATATAGTATCACTCATCTTAACTAAAACGCAGAAACAAACCTTCTTCTTTATCTCATCCATCTATATATCGTCTTCCAATTATCAAGTCTTCAACATTTTTAAAAGAATGGCTAGGTTTTCATGCAACGAGGACGTCGCTCTAATTGGTGCATGGTGTTCTGTTAGATTAGATCCGAAATTGGCCACGACCAAGAAAGCGTTGAATTCTCGGGTCACGGTTAGAGTTGGATACCTAACCTCATGGGATAATGGGACGGTAATAAGGAACGATCACGTGTTGCGGAACAGGGTTAGGTTGTTGGTTAGGGAAGTTACAAGATATGTTGTTTGTGTTCGGCGTTTTTTGATGAACGTACCTAATGGATGGAACAATGCACGATGTGTGAGTAAAATGTAAATTTATTTTAAATTTAAATCCTTTTAATGAATCCCGGGTACTAACACATCTTATAAATTTATATCCAGTATGAGGAGGGTAAAATGGCTTACGAACAACAAGGACAATTCTCCCAGAGATGGCGTCTACATGCAGTATTTGAAGTGATGAAATCACAATTTCGCCGAGTATGATCCCGAGATCTATGTACAAACCAGTTCATTCCTCCTCCTCATCGGGATGCTATGCATGATTAAGACAACGACACATTGTCTCAAGGCTTTGTGGGTAAACATTTATGAAAACCCTCGACGAGACAAAACTCGTCCAAAGAGGGCCGCCTTTGGTTGAAAGGCTTGTTACACGAGCTAAGTGTAATCGCGTGTCACACGACAATGACATCAATTTTTAATGTTTTTGTAATTTTGGTTTGTTTGGTAACCCGGGGGAATTTGTATTTGGGGCCAAATACATTCTTGGTAGTTATAGAGTGTGGTCTACATCGTATAAATAAAAATTTAATTTCATATGGACAATCGGTTCTTAACATTTAAGGCAAAAAAAGTATACCACACTAATTTTGTGGGCGACATGTACAACCTTATGTGCAACACCATCATTAAATGACATTGCAAGCCCAGGGCAAAAATTGTATGCAGGACTCCTACAGTGTGACATTTCCCTATAAATGGATGTTGTTGAACCAAGATGGAATACACAATCTTTAACACATCATTAGAATTTTCCCTCTACTATTTTATTCTATTCTTTCTATATGGTTGCCGAATTCACCGTTGAGGAGGACGTTGCAGTTGTTGCAGCATGGATTGCTTGATTAGCGGGGCAGCACGGTGGTCAAGGTGTTGATAGACCCACCAGAGCATTTGGCATCGTGTACATACCAAGTTTGTCGAAAGATTTGGAGATCCAATACGTAGATCGAGCCAAGCATTAAGATACCGGATTGGGAGTATAAAAAGAGACGTAAAATTGTATGTTTCCCTGCAAGGTAGACTAATGATATGCGTTCCACCGCCAGTCCTTACGGAGGATATGGATATTGTAAGATTTTCGTCATTAAATACCCAATTTTAACAAACATAATATAGCATATGATAATTTGAATGCTTCATGCAGGAAACGATGACCAAAGCATATTTCCTTGAAAGAAACGGACGTCCTTTCAGATATTACGAATGCTACTTACTTATGAAGGACGCCATGAACGAGTACAATCCGACGAGGTTATATAGGCTTTTACCATAATAGATCTCGTAATCGCAATAGTTAAACGGAGCTGAAGTTGAAGATGTCTCGACGCGTAAACGCGTTTTATCGTTTGTTTTAGTTTGGTTAACAGATGTTTATGATGTTAACCATGGTATTACTTTTTGTGTGTTTCATCTTTCTTGCAATTAGGTCATGAACCTTAGCGAGAATGACGAGTTTTATTTTAAACTTCCTTATTGACCGATCTTTGGTGAAATCAAATTCAGTCATTGCAGATTAGGATCCAGTAGGGTAAAGGAAACCAAACCATTTTTTAGGGTTTTCTATATTGCGGGGCCGACAAAAAAATTTTCCTGGTCAATAATTAATGTTCATAATCACCATCTACTGTTTGAAACACGCCTTGGATGATGGGAAATTACATGCCACCGACAAACCCTAGTAGAGAGACTAATCAAGTAAAAGACGGAAATTTTGAAAGCTGTGTGTATGACACTGACATCACTATGCTTCATGTGAAGGAGGCTGTGGAGGAGTTCAACCCGTCGTGGATAGCAAGGCACATGGGTTAATGTAACATCACTATGCTTCATGCTTTTGTTGGAATACCTCTTGTAAACACTCCCAAGAGAGTACTCGGCCTTTATTGTCACCGACCAGTTTGAATGCTCGTAGGCCATTTATTATCGTTGTATTTTTAAATTTTGCCGTACGTGTAATGATTTTAAATTAATGGTCTGATAATTAAAGTATGTTTCGATGACATTTAATTCTTACCAGTCATTATATCCTAAATAAATGTTTTGGGAATACACAGAAGTACCATCATATTTAATATTCGTATTATTTTACCATGAATTAAGGGCAAATAACTAAAGTGTCTGACAGTTGGGTGTCTATTCATCGCTACATGAAAGGACTGTTACCAGCTCCTCTATAAAAAAAGTTTTTCGGCCATCAGGATGAAGGTGCAAAACATAAGGTATTCAAATCCATCTAGTTTCAAATTTTCTCCTGTAACATTGTTTCATCTCGTCTCTTTTATCCCAAACATACAACAATAGTATTATGGCTAGGTATACCGTCGAAGAGGATGTTGCTATCACTAATGCGTGGGCAAGTGTTGTTACCCTTCCCGAGGTGGACCATCACCGGATTCCGGCTAATACGGTTTGGAACAACGTATTTGAAAATTACACACAACTATTCCCAAATATTCATCAAAGAACAGCAGTTGCTGTAAAGGCTAGGCTTGGAGTAATTAAAAAGGGGGTGAGGGTTTACGTCCGATACCAGAAAGAAATTTATATGACACATAACCAATCTCCTCTATGGACAGTTCAGAGGCTGGTAAGTAGTTTATCTTTTTACTAATACCACTTTTTTTTTTAATCTTTAACATGAACACTAAATGCGTTATGAACCATTTGTCCAAAGGAGCGATATGCAAATTGGAAATACGCTCGTGATACAGGCAAAGATTTCATGTTTTACCAATGCTACTTAATCATGAAGGCTAACATCCCCCAACTAAACACGATACAACCGCCACCGAATCCTCCGCAACAAGGGGACGAAGATTAACAATACCGCATCAACACCATGATATCAATTTAATGGTTTTGTGGGCAAACCTCTTTGTAAACCCTCACGAGACAAAACTCGTCCGTTATGGCCACATAACGGTTTAAATGGTAGATGTCTTTGGTAAAAGTTAACTAAGTATACTTTTGAAAAAAAAATTAGCGATCTTTAATCATCCCATCAATGTATCAGCATCAATTTATTACGAATGGTATTTTCTCCTTTCATTTTATTCATAATGATATTTTCCGTAATAAATATCGTCATGGGTCCCCCTTGGTTTGGTTTCCCCACGCAAACTGCTTTTCAGATGATATTTGATTCTTTGGGAAGACAGGAATTTGGGTCGATGCAATGTAGGGGTTATCGATAAATAGTAAGGGTCGCTATATAAACAAGAAGTGTCCCTTGGTGGTGAAACGACTTTTGGATAAAGATTCGTGGGTGGTTAATAATTTGAGTACTGTCTTTATTAATATTGCTGGATTCATTTCCACCATGAATTGTCATTTGTGTTGATGCATTATTTTGAGTCATCAAATCATGATTCACAGTCTTCTTCTGTTTCCAACTCTATACTATGACACCATATGTACAAGTTGATTTAACCCCAACAATGGTCATTGTACCATCTCTTCTTGCCCGAGATAGGTCTTTCCTTGTCCCCCGAAAGCTGTTTCAAACAGTAAAGGGCGTATGTGAACATCAAAAGTGTGTTTTAAAGCGAGAAGGCTTGTCGGTTGAAAGCGCTGTGTGCGTGCAAACAGTTTTTCATTTACTACCAGTTAATTGGATGTGTTTTAACAATTTCCACGCAGATTATTAATTTGGATCCTATAAATATCCAGGTTTACCCAAAGGTACTTCTCACCCACCGAGTAATTGGAAATCGGATTATCTTCCTCCAAACAACATAGACCTGGGAAATCTTCTCACGGCTTTCTACCCCTAAATTAACTCATTGTACGTACACAACAATGGGATCGTTTGATTCATTTGAAGATTTGCAAATCACTAAAACATGGTACAAAGAATCTCGAGTAGCAGACCGCTCGCCGGTAAAGTCGGAGCCCGAAACCTTTTGGGCAAATATATACAACCAATATATAAGGGAATATGGGAATCCAAACGGAAGAAGTCTTCAACGCATTCATGATAGGTACCAGATTATACAAAAAGCCATTTGCGATTTTATAGATATTCAACAACGACTCACCAAACACGGCCGTATTAGAATGTCATCTCGACAATTTGTAAGTGTTGTTTAATTTATTCCGTCCATTGTTTAATTGATTGGTTCTAAATTTGCTGAGTATATTTTCACTGTGTTTTTGTAGCACGAATTGGTTAAAGCGGGGTATTTAGAGGAAAAAGGTGAGGCATTCACATTCGATGAATGCTATAATTTCATGGTATCCAAAATCCCAGAGTATGGATCACCGGGCAATTCATCGACTTCATCGAGTGAAGTCTAAAACTGGAATCTATGTTTGTAACTACTTTGTGGGTTAGTCTGTTATGAACCCTCACGAGACTAAACTCGTCCTTTAGGGTCACCTAAGGGTTTAAAGGCTTGTTACACGTGCTAAGTGTAACCGTGATTCCTACGAAAGTGAGTTAGGTTATTAATTACGTTGTTCTAATGTAATACGATGTTAAACATGAAAGTCGTTATTTAAAAAGTTGTCTCATTACGTCATTGCAATAAGTAAGAAAACACATTACATCATAAAAACCATACGATTTCAACCGAACTATATTAACCACTCATAAACATCTCACGAGAACAACATTCAATTTTATATGCGACGGCCGAAAAAATAATTGGCCACGAAATGCCTAAAAGGCTTCCCTTCTGCCGCTTCATACATTGCCATCGCCTGAGCACGATTTCCATTTGCAACAACGCGATACTGCCTAAAACGACCACAAATCCTTTTCAGCATGCTATTCCATTCCCAATTTGAATCAAAAAGTATTCCCTCACTCGAATCCAAAACGCCATACCCGCGGGAGGATTTTCTGTATCATGATCCATATCCGCAACCTTACAATAACTAATCACTAGAGCGGTATCTTCATGCATCGAAAAACGAGGCATCGTGTGTGATTAATGTTGTGGAAATAAGATATGAAACTTTTACAATTTGGGATTGAAAAAACTTTATCTTTTGGTTGAGTTTACAGAGCATTACAGATTTGTGAGGCGTTTATCACAAATTTATACTAAAACTCTCAGATGGGTTTAAATGTAATTTTGAAATTCTGGTACGGAATAAATTATAAATATTGCCAACTTTGTTGCATGAGTACGTATCATTGGTCGGGCATTATTTTGCATGACATCTTTTGTAGCGTGATATATTTTTGTAATCTGGGTAATGGTTAAATAGAAAATGACCTTTGAAAGAGGAGGCAGCTAAAGACTGTTGTACGCTATTACTGATTAGACGTGTAATAGTAGTCTCGACATCTACAATTATCACTCGTCACATTGTGTTTTCGTAACACGCCCCATTGAGTTGTCCACCACTTGTATGTCGACTAAAGTGTAAAGATGGGCATTGAATTATGCAGCTTGCCCTTTTGATTTATTATCATACACGTGGACTGGAATACTTGAGATTGGGATCTGGTGGTTGGGGAGATTACCGACTTAAGTTGAAATATTCACGATTGAGAGTTTGCAGGAAGTTTGTCCCTAACTTGAGGTCCTAGAATAGTCATACATAAACAAACCCAAATAAACGTTAACATACATAAACAACATAAAAATACACAATACATAAAAGAAAAACATTACATCGGACCACGCCTCATTGAATTTAATTAAACACAGGATTAAACATTACATCATAAACACATAACATAACACAACATATTAAAGAGCAACCGAAAATTTAATTATTCGGCCCATTCCACCAAATTACACCCAGGACATTGCCAGAATTGTTTACCAAAGGTGTTCTTATCTTTAGAGCGATGTAGTTTCATAAAAAACCTACATCAAGGGACCGGGCATGACGCCCCCTTTTCATGTTCAACCTTAATCATACCTTTCTCTTTGAAGTTTTTGCAGAGTACGTTAATATTTTTATCATCTTTGGACTTGATTGCATCTTCTAACCATTGAGCTTCTTCACGGCAATTATCGAACTGGCATCGAAGGTACCTACTCTTTCCAGTTCCGCTTCTAATAACAATTTTATTCCGGACAACCTCTCTGCGGGCACTTGGAATACATCCAAGGGCATTGCATGGATGAATGGTCTTCAAGGAAACATAACGGACAAATTTGGTTTGCTTCTACACACACAATTTGTTTTCCCTTGCGATTAGAATTCATTTTTATCCGGCTAGATTGGAAGAAGGGTTTTATGTTCGATGGGGTGTTTCTTTGAGTGTATTTATAGGAAAAAATTTATATTATTTATAAAGGAAATCCCCCTTAAAAAATCTTGTCGTTACAGTGTGTTGATAAGGATAACAAGATTTCTATCAGAAGTATCGTTATCCAAAACATTGTCCTGGATGACTTAATGGCAATCGCATGTTTCGAGTAGTACGAGTGTTTTTATCTACATAATCTGGGCTATGTTCAACCGAGTTCTATTTTAGATTGTATACTTGAATTTAACATTAACAGTGTAAACCGGGTGTAGGAAAAAAGGTCAAACAAATATAAAACAGCCACGCAGCTTTGTAAATCGTTTACGTGGTACTGCAGATTCAATATGCGTGCGACGCATGTTCAAACCGCGTCGAGAAGAATATTCCGTGGATTTTTTTTTCCATACGCAGTTTGTAACTGCGTTTTGTGCTTTTTCAATACGCAGTTTGAAACTGCGTACCTTGGGTACTTCCAACTTGGATCCAAGCTGAACGCAGCACTCGTTCTGGAATTGATGAACTATTCATCAATAAACGACGGTTGAACAGTGGTTTAAGTGGGATCTTGGATCCCATTGGGGCTAGCCTTAGCACCGGTTTTGTTTCTGTGGAGAAAGCCAATTTATTTGGTTAGCCCAAATCTCTAGATATAAGGGTTTTTGAGTTTACCCCCTAACTGAATTAGTGATCTAGCTTTGCCCCCTAAGTTGTTACTGTTAGCAACTTTCCCCTTAAAATGATATTTTCCCAAAAATATCCCCTAACTTTGTGCGTGCAATTTATATGTGTGTGCATGAAGCGTATTTTGAACCCTAAGTATCTATTTTGCACTCCACCCTCCATCACCGTCTCTACCACCAGGCTATTCACACCATATGTATACTTCCCCCATCTCAATAGTTGTTTAACAAACCGTATAGGTTTAGTTCCATTATACTGTTCTCAACCCAAATAAAGTTCAAAAGAAGCTTGATTAATTAACCTAGGAAGTTTATGATAGTCATATCTTGGTATGATCCTTTGTTGATTGAATAGTGGAAGATTTTAAATTTATATCATGGACCGATGACCTTTTAATCGGTTTTTGTGTTTGGTTTTCGATGAAATGGTGGTGGTGGTGTTCGAGGAACACCAATTGAGGGAAATCAAATCAACGCTTCTTCTGTTTGACTTGTAAACATTTGAAGTAGGGATTGAGCGTGATCAGATTAGATTAGTTTGATGTTGATTTGTAATCTAGAATGAAGAACACAATGAAATCAGATTTGATACGGGTATCTTAATCGTGGTGTGGGACTGTTGAGTGAGGGAAGTTATTGGCGATATGGATTTATCTAATGGGGAATGCTAAGCACACGATCAAAATTCTCTTTTTACACACACGTATTTGTTGCACTTGGCACAGCCGAGGACAATTTTGTTAGAAATATTATTTTAGGGGGGAAAGTTGCTAACATTAACAATTTAAGGGGTAAAGCTAAATCACTAATTCATTTAGGGGGTAAACTCAAAAACCCCTCCCTAGATATAATTAATGGGGGAAAACCACTTTTACCTTGGTGGATTTTTTTTCGTTTGTTTTTGAAGGCTATTATTGGGTCACATTTCAATAGAGGGGCTTTACTAATATGAAAAAAAATGGGTCACCCGTTATTAATTTTAAAAACACATATCTAAAATATTTTCATAATGACTAAACAACTCTATTTTAGTTAGTGTTAATAATCTAATTAGCTAATGATTAGATTAACAATTACAATTAACAACAAAAAAAAGATTAGATTAATAAGTTTTTTCTTTGTACAGTTAGTGATCAGATTAGGTGTTATATTTTGGTGGGAAGAAAAAGTAGAAAAAACAAAGAAATTTTAGATATTTTCTTCAAACTAAAACCTTATATTTGATTGACCAAACCGATTTCCTTTTTGTTTCTCAATTGATGAAAGTACATAAAAAGATCAAACTTTTTAGCTTTTCAGAGAGGTTAACGGTTGAGTTTTTTTCCTTAATATCCAACTGTAAGACAAATTTATGGATATGTGATGATGAACTCATAACCGTAAATAAGTAAAATTGGCGAAAAACCAAACCAGTTACGGTTAGGTTTGGTGATTATGTTTCTAGACGTAAATTTTCATGTAGGTTGATTTTTAGTTTTTACGGTTGAGAATATACCATTACGGTTGGAAAACTAAACTTACCGTTGGGTTCGATAATTTTTAGATTAACCGTAGATTATAATTTCTTATAAGGAACGTTGCTACTTAAAACTTTTATCTAATACTCTACCATTTAAGGACTATAGATGAAAACATTTCCAATGGTCATGGTTTTGGGCTAAATTTATCCCTATCTTAATAATACAATTTAGGTGAAGAGAATATATTTCTTTATCTGAGAATACTAGGCATCACCCTGGCTCTTTTTACTAAAAAAAAAAAAAAAAAAAAAGTGTTATTGAAAGTTGGTAACAGTATGTGATGTGTTACAAAGAAGAATCACGGTTAAAGAAGTTGTTACAGAAGAGTGGTTACAAAAGAACAGTTACAGAAATGTAACTAAAGGTTGTTCTGAGATCAACGTAAACGTGATATAAGAATGTCACAGTTTGTGACAGTTGGAATGCCATAAGAGGGATTGGTACAATTTGATGAAGTTGACTTCGAATTCAGGGACTTAGAATGACAAGGAATGATTGGATGGTTATGTTTGAGCTTAAGGGAGGATGGTATCATATTAAGCTCAAACATGGTGATTGAAGAGTTTGTTGCAGAAACTTGGAAATCATACAAAGTGTAGACATAAATAATTTACCTAAGAATCACTCCTGATAAATCTAATACCTCTGCCAGGGTAAATCTTTGCACCACTGAATCGACAAAGTTCAGTCCTGTAAATCCACAACAGTATAAATATCAACACCAACTTCACCAATCAAAAAACCTTATCTCTATCAATCTAAATAGCAGATTCTAACAAAAGAGTGAGCAATTGAAAACAAATCAATCAAGCATATCTGCATCTATTACTCATCAACCCTAATTCGAAAATCAAGACTATCCACATCTATGAATTTAAACATAAAGTAACCTTCAAAAACAATATACAACAATTTCTACACAGATTTCATTTGAGATTACATAACAAGTTCTACACATATTAAGATTTCTACAGTTTCGTTGGAGATCGAGATAACAAGTAAAATAGAATGATAAACCCTAAAATGATTTCCGAAAGATCGAAGACTAACAATCTGAATAGTGAGATCTAGCAGTAATATTAATGGAGAAGAATTTATAGAGAATGATAAAGAAATCTTACTTGAGAACCATGGCTGCTGTTCTTCACGAAAACCCTAAAACTAGTCTCTTTTTCTCTCTCAGAATAAGGGGCTAACAAGAGGTTTGGAAAAATAAAGATAACTTCTTTATAAACTCTAACCCTAAGTTGGTTTTGTTTCGTTTTATTGGTCGTAGAACCGACCGAAGTAGCACGGCTACTCCCAAACCAAGCCCATCTCTTCTTTAAAGTGGCACAAAGCTACTAGAGGCAGACAAATTTGGTTGGTCCAAAACCTGGAGGATTAGTTGATAGTTGATACCATCTTAACCATAATTTGGTTTTTGGTTAGTCTAAATCTAGCCAATTAGTTGATAGTTGATACCATCTTAACCATAAGTTTGTGTTGGGCAAGGAGGCTTAAATTGCTCATGTGATGTGACAGAAGATCAATATAGAAGCGATAAAAACCTTGACCAACTATGAAACGGAAAATCGTTTCAATATGATATTTGGGGCGGTGAGATTCGATGAATGTTAGATTCGACGGACTAAAGATTATACAACACTCTCAAATCATACTGAAATTATTTTCTCAACCTCGTGGATGTAGCTAGGTTTTCAATGATGAACCCCGTATGCACTTGTATTCTTCTTTAACTTAGTGATTTACTTTGGCCGATAGATATCCATTAGATAATTTTGCGTAGTCAAAATTATATTTTGATTTATCTAGATTTGGATTTTTTTTCAAACTGAAATGAAATGGGAGATTTTGAGATAAAGGTTAAATTTACATGTAGTTTCATCATTAATTATTGTAATCATTGATTTTCATAGAACATTGAACAGTGGAAAAAAATATTGATCTCAGAGACGGGGTTTTGGTATCCAGATTGAAACAATTTTACTGCAACCCTCTAAGAAAAACCTGATTTTGAATAATAACTTTAAACCAAAAAAGTAAATAGTATTATATTAATGTTAATCATAGTTCATTCATATGGAGATATCTACGATGACTTCATCAGCAAAGGTATGTGAAGACTGAATATATTATTTACTTATATTTTCTCCATGCTATCTACTGAGACAATGTTGTATGACTTTCGTATTATGATGAAAATTGCGTGGACAAAATTTCGAGTTCAAGCTGGTACTTGATAAATATCAAATTATATTTCGAGCAATAAAAGTTATAAAAGAACTTATCGCATAATAGGTTGAAAATAATTTATTGTTCAACAAATCATTATCGCATAACAAGTTCATAACAGACATTAAGTGATATTCATGTTCACAAACTGATTCTGTCAGTACACGAACTTTGAGGTTATTGATAATATACTTGATGAATAAATCTATTATTAACTCATACACGAACTGATTTGGTCATTTCGCGGATTGGTTGATTTTGAGATGTTCTTGGATATTGTTCAATCCTCAAGTATACGAACTGATTTGATATGTACCTGAACTGGTTGGTTTTAAAAGGACCCTAAATACTCGTTGTAACTTGAGTACAAGAACTGATTTAGACAGTTTGAGAAATTAAGGGGACAAAAAGTTCATGAACTCCAAGACGACAATTTGTTTACAAAATATTTTGGACAATTCATGAACGGTTTAGTCTTTCATAGTTGTATCAAACTCCATGATAGTTTTATAGCTCACAAATAACTTAACCATTGTTCTTGGGCTAATCATTTGGTGCACATAACTTATATTGATAAATACATGGGTGCACATAACATGCATGGTTGCGCATTCTTTTTTTTGTAATTCAAGGAAGCTTCTCACAGGATTGCACGATCAATCTATATTGATAATTTGAGCTTACTCAATGTGAAAGTAATTTGCAAACATGAAAACTAGTTCATGAACTCATCTTTCATTGTAAGCTACCTAGCCTTGTCCATCATTACAAATATAGGACTCTCTAGAGTCGTCCTTTCAAAAACTAGGTTTCCTTGAGAAACTGTATTGTATTATGACTTTTGAAGTCTTCACTAAGGGATTCGTGAAGCCCGGTTATATTATCTTTTACCTGATAGTTCTTGATATCCAGAATCTTATCTTGATTATTGTAGTTCTTGTCTATTCTATAATTCGTCTCTTGTTGCACGACCATTAAAGAACTACCGATCAGGGAATAAATTGATAATTTACAAAATTATCTTCATCCACAAGTTTCATTATGTTAGGTCGATTGTGTGTGGTAAAATCAATTAGGCATCTATATAACCTCTTGAGGGGGTAAACTACCCTAACTGTTGAGTTTTCCTTGATATTTTCTTTTTCCTTGATGATCCCTATAAGCAAACACATTTCCATAACCTGGATTGTATATCGTTCTGAAGAAAATCAATAGGATATTTGTTAGAGACTGAGTAGTTAAAAGTATTTGTTACGGCTGAAGCAATTCCTAGGTCTGTAAAGGACATCAAATAGGGGAATCAAGTGTGTCAGGTCTTACAAAATCCAAGAGATGTAAGGAGCGTGACTGAAGCTTAATTGCTCGGAGGATCGATTGGGTATGAACTACATCTCATTATGAAATCTGATAGTATGCTATTATTTGTAACGCCTTAATACATCAGTGGTCGAACTGAACTAGGTCTTAAGGTATTTCTACTAGATTTTAGTTTTATCGTTAAAAAAATATCTGGTGTCTTATGTTATTTTTTTTTCCACATTATATTGTTTATCTCTATAATTGAAACATTGTTAATCAACTTAGACAGTTTTTTAACTCAACTATATAGAACCCACAACTTGTTATTGTGAATTTGTGTCTCGAAATATACATCACATGACTTGATCCTTTTGGAATTCGGTTCATATATAGTCTGGGCACATACTAGGATTTTCTTGGATATTGTTTTTTTTTTTAAAATCATCCAAGGAACTTGTTTTAAAATCATGTAAGGATTTTTCTTATTGATCAATACTTATTAATTGTACTAGGAATTATCCATACATGTTCATGAATGTTGAAGTTAGTAGTTTACCAGGTACCCTCTCATTTTCATATAAATATTAGACATTCTTTCGGAAATCAATTAGATTTGGAAATCTGTTCCAAATCGGAAACACCTAGTGTTTCTTTTTTAAGGAAATATCTTCCAAATCGAAAATCGATTAAAGCTACAAAACTCTTATTTCTTGGGCTGGGCTCTTACAAATTGAAATAATTTTTTATATCCATTATCAAGAATATTTCGCCCTTGTTTTACCACAAGTTAGTAGTGAACTCTCGTAGCATCTAGAAAGATTTTTGATACTAATATGCATAAAGTACTTATGAGAGAAACAATATAAGCAAAATAAATTTAAAGGAAAATAGATATGGAATTGCACGAAAAAATCTACCGTGAATTTCGAAAATTCTTTAACATGTCATTTGCAATTATGAGGAACATGCATTAACCCTTTTAACAACAATATAGTTGATAGAATACTTTCCTTTTATGTTTCCGACGAAGTTTCTTGTTAGTTGAGATAGTTTCTTGACATGAAACATGCATATTGTGGTACATATTACATTTGGAAATGCAATAATCAAGATAATTAGACAAAATTAGTCTATACAGGAGTTTCTCCCTGATTTTGCAACTTGTGCCTTTAGAGAATTTTCACACAAAACACTACAACTTTTGTTTCCTCTTTTATAGAGATATTATCTCTCTTTCCATGTCATAATAATTTAGCCAATGTGGTAAGATTGTTTGGTTTCGCTTGAGAATTCATGCATTCTCGCATACAAAATTAATTAATGCAACATGATATTTGATCGGCGGAATCACAAGAGCTCATGGTGTCAACTGTCAAAGTACATTTCAATCAAGTATTGCAACTAATTTTGGAAAGGAAGTAAATTAACTTCATCCTAGCATTAAGCTCGTATACAACTATAATTTGAAAATCAAAAAAAAAAAAAAAAAAAAAAAAAGACCTGCACAAGAGTTGCAAATCAAAATTCATTGTTCAATTGTTTTAGTTAATGACTAATTTGTCTATGTCCCTTGTTAATTTGAGAATAGTCAATCATTTTACTTAAAACCATCAAACTAGAATTGGTGAATTCGATGTCACTCACATGCCATTTCTGAATTGATATTTTTCCTTTAAGAAGAACATGAGAAATCGACATATATGGTTGTCCCTATCAACCTATTTCGGAAATTAACACTTTAGAATCGATCGATATGATCTTATCCTAAAAAACGAACATAAGAAAATGATAATTCGCTACACGGAATAGGTTGATTTGAAGTTCCATGTCGACCGATGATGTATTGATGTTGAAAAACTTCAACCATAATAGGTCCCGATGTATGTTTTCAAATCCATACTCGAGTTAAGAATGAGCATGATTTCATACTCATTCTCAGATCGAGTATCAATCACACTTTGAGAATGGGTACCGAATCATACTCATTCTATATATATGATTATACTCGATTAAAAACGAGCCTCATTTCATGATCATTTTCAGTTAGATTATACATAAAACTTTTTTAGAATGAGTATGAAATCATACCCATTATGTGATCTAGTATGTCCACAAAATGTTTATATGCATATCTGGCAATTGTATAATAAAAAACCAACAAAAAATGGGTATTTTCTCAAAGCTATAATCGGGCGATAAAAACCTTCACATTAGTCATGTTGATGTTCTTCAACCACGAATAACTTCAAGAATAATTAATCGTCATTCATGTCTATATTGGCCAATTGTTGTTGGACCTAAAAAATACTAAAACTTTGATGAACTCAAGAACAACCGGTCATCGTTCGTGTCTATATTTTTCGTTGTTCTTGAACCCATAAATTTTAAACAAGATCTAAAAATATTTATTTGAAAAGAAAATTGGTTTGAAATTAATAGAAAATTGGTTTGAAATTAATAGAAGAATTTCCAATTCTTGATCTTTTTTGAAAGAAAAAGAAATAAATTAGAAGGATTAGAGTTAGGTTTAGTTTTTAATATAGATGTTGGTGGTGGTTTTTAGCTTAGGGGTAAAATCGTAAAACCCTAGTCAGACAGTGACGTCACAGAACTTGAATAATAATGTCCAAACCAAGCACATTTATTGAACCCTTTAATTTGTATGCAAGAAAATTACCAGGGTACCTTTTTTAATGCTAATTAGGGTTTCGACAGGCCAAAACCCTAATTCTCACACCGCATGTGCCAATGGCAAACCATGCCAAGCACACCTACCGCGCCAAGGCACGCCAACCATGCTAGCCGCACCCCTGTGCCAATGGCAAACCATGCCAGCCACACCTACCGCTCCCAGGCATGCCAACCATGCTATCTGCACCCCTGTGCCAATGGCAAACCATGCCAGCCACGCCTACCGCGCCAAGGCATGCCAACCATGCTAGCCGCACCCCTGTTCCAATGGCAAACCATGCCAGCCACACCTACCGCGCCATGCCAAACGCACCTTGCCATGGCCCCATGCCAACCTAGCCGCGGCACCTTGCTGGCCTTCCCTACGCGGCTACCAAAACGAAGGCGTGCGACAATCAACGGCCGCCCTTCAATCCCAGGAGCAAATCCTAGCCGTCCGAGGTTACCAAACGACCTTTGGCCCAAAGCCCTAGCTTGGTCACCCCAAACCTTGGCCCCACATGCCAAGCCAAACCGCACCTACCCATGCTAGCCGAACCATATGCCAACGGCTTACCAAACCCTTGGCCCAACATGCCAAGCCTAACCGCACCTAGCCATGCTAGCCGCACCATGTGCCAACGACTTGCCAAACCCTTGGCCCCACATGCCAAGCCAAGCCACACCTTGCCTTGGCACCTAGCCATGCTAGCCGCACCATGTGCCAACGGCTTGCCAAACCTTGGCCCCACATGCCAAGCCAAACCGCACCTAGCCATGCTAGCCGCACCATGTGCCAACGGCTTGCCAAACCCTTGGCCCCCCAAGACAAACCGCACCTAGCCATGACAAACGCTTGCCAAACCTAGCCCCACCATGCCAAGCCACACCTTGCCTTGGCCCTAGCCATGTGCCACCACGGCTTGCCAAACCCTTGGCCCCACATGCCAAGCCAAACCGCACCTAGCTATGCTAGCCGCCCCATGTGCCAACGGCTTACCAAACCCTTGGCCCCACATGCCAAACGCACCTAGCCGCGCCACCATGCTGGCCTTCCCTACGCGGCTACCAAAACGAAGGCGTGCGACAATCAATGGTCCCCTTCAATCCCAAGAGCAAATCCTAGCCCTCCAAGGTTACCAGACGACGCATGGTAACCTTTAGCCCGAAAACCTAAGTTTGGCCACGCCAAACCACGCCATGCCAACGGCATTCCAACCTAGCCGCGCCTCCATGCCACGCCAATGGCATGCCAACCTAGCCGCGCCACCATGCCATGCCAATAGCATGCTAACCTAGCCGCGCCACCATGCTGGCCTTCCCTATGCGGCCACCAACGAATGAAAGCGTGCAAATATCAACGGCTACCTTTCCTCTTAAGATACAAAATCTCGACCGTCGAAGGTCACCAAGCTACCAAGTCTCCCGAGCTCGACTTGCCAGGCAACAACCCTATGCTACATGTTTTCCACAAAAATATTCGAGACATCAACACATATCACAAACTGGGGGATCCTCTTTGGGTATTGGTTTGGCGGTTTACGGCGTGCGGCTGCACACTACGCCCGTCATAAGGAAGTGTCATAAGGGTGAGGCGGTTAGTAAATACAGGGAGTTAAAAGTGAAACGTTCATGGGGCATCAATTCCATACGTTAATATTTTTATGGAACATCAATTCCATGCGTTAACGATTTTATGGAACATCAAATTCCATGCATACGGTTACCATCTCCTCCCATTTACTTACCCATTTTTCCATTCCTTAATGAGACCAGGGTACGTTTCTCTTCGACTTGTATAAATAGGTCTTACCTATTTCCACAGAACGACAAGTTCATTGGGGAATATACAACACTCAGGAAATACTTGCTAGCTTACCATTTGTTAGCCTTCCCACTTTTCTGATACAAGTCGTAGTAACACAACTACTCTTCCAGAATCAACTATTCTGGTCTCATCACTTTCCTTGCTTCCCTCCCCAAAACCAACCCATTCTCCTCCACTTTGTGACCGAAGCAAGTCCGGAACGACCATTTCTTGGTTTAGGCTTGATTTGTACAGATTGATCTCTCGAATCTAAAGTACTCCCTTGCAGTACATTGTTTAGGGTGTAAATTGTTTCTCACCCGTACACCCGAAATTACCGAAATCAACAGAAACCATTTTCACCCTCAAACAATAGAGTAAGTTATTAGTTTCACTGCTTTAAGAAACCCCTTATTCTCTCATCCAGGTGAGAGAAAATTTTGGATAGGTCTCAAACAAAATGGCTAGGCCTCGAACTATCCAGGATAAATTTCGTTTATTTATCAATTTTATGTCTCTTTTTGAATTCAGTTTCAACTACTAGTTTGATGTTCTTTTTGCGGTGCCAAAATTTTGGATAGGTCTCAAACAAAATGGCTAGGCCTCGAACTATCCAGGATAATTTTCGTTTATTTATCAATTTTATGTCTCTTTCAATTCATTTTCAACTACTAGTTTGATGTTCATTTTGCGGTGCCATAATGTTTGAAGTATGCTTTCCAGAAGAAGCTGAAACTAGAGTAATTTAAGTTGTCTTTAATAAGGCAATGGAGTCGCGGCTCACTTATCTCATTGTGGAAAGTGATGCCAAGGATCTGGTTGACCAATTTTCAACAAGAATTTTTGAAGGCAACCAACGAAAGATGTTTTTTTCAAAAACATTTCCATTTTTAGTTCTAGCCCGGTGGCTTGTATTTTCTCATTTCATCATATAATTTTTAATGATGTTGCTTATACCTTGGTTCATTGGGCTAAGGTAAACTCTACTTCTAATGTAGTATACGACGATTGACTCATAAAATTCTGCGACAACGTCTTGTATGATTCTGGAAGTGTCCAGATCAGATGTAGAGCTTTGTCTTGATCATTCAAATTTTCACCAACAACTTCAGATTTTGATATTAAAGAATATCAAATGCAGAAATATGATCCATAACCAGAGAGTCCCATAGTTGTTTCGCTGATTTAGCATCCTTGAATGCAGCATGACCTTGTACCTTTCTTGCAAGATGAAGCTGAATCTCCGACAAACCCTTTTTGTCCATCTTTCTCCATCCATCAGTAACATCTTCTATCATCTCCATCTCATCTGAATCTCTCTTTTGATGTTGCTTCATCGTTGGAGCTTTTAGGGCATCATCCGAATCTAGTACAACAAGATAATCTTTCATATTCATCTGCCAAAGACTAAAATCAGGATTCCCATCAAACTTTTCCATACGATAAGACTTCAATTCTCCATACTTTTCCATCGTAGAACTCCTTCTCGACTATCCACGCTCACCGCACCAATTGTAGAATTCAGTAGATATTTCCTTTAAGATATAAAACTACTGCATGTTCGTCTCGAAGAAGATGTTCTAACGATTAAACACAATATAGAGAACTAGGAAGAAACAATAAACAATTTGACAAACAAAAGATTTCACTAATTCTTTAGAAAAACTCTTACAATAGTGTTTACCTCACAAGAACTAGTCATTCAAAGTTCTCTAACAATAAGAACCCTAACTGCTCTTTTCTTCTCTCAGAAACAAATATTTGTAGACTCTCTAAGAAGAAGATATCTACAATTCTAACCATACGGTTCCTTTTATAGATCACACAAATTTTTTCCACAAGAACTTCCTGGGTTAGTTTTCTACCTAAACTAGATAACCGAGTCAATTAGGAAACCACATAACTTGGGAAACACCCAAGTAATATTTTTGACCAGTACTAGAATATTCTAGAACTTAACGGAACAGAACCTAACAATCACCACCTTTTGTGACGTGAAAAAAAACAACATCTATGTTCCTACTTCTTCACTTTGATGTACAAAATCTTCTTTTGTCTCAACCTTATTCAAGGGTCGCCCTCCCATAAGGGCCCTCAATTATCTAGGTTGATAATTAAGCCATGTCCAAAGAGGACATAGTCACCGACACCTTCCGTTGAGTTGTCTTGAACTTTTGTCTAGAAGCACCACCTAATCCTAACCTCCTCCTTGTTGGATCAACACCATCAGAACATATATTTCTTAAACTTCTAGCACCACCACAAACAACTCTTCCATGCAATCTATACAAGTTCCTGCACCGTCTTGCCATCAAGATTACATCATCGCCATGATATACACTCATTACTCCATATTTAGTAGAGTATCTCATTCCAAGTGATTCTAATCTAGGTAAACTAATTAGATTCCACTTCATATCCGGCATATGTCTAATATTTGTGATTGTTTGAACTGAGCCATCAAACAATTCCAGGCGAACTTCACCGACTCCATGAACCAGAAATCTAGAGTCATTCCCCATATAGACAAAATCTCTGCAATCTTCATAATTGCTATATAATGAACGATTGTTGCAAACATAGCAACACCACAGTCTAATACCCATCCTCCCCGACTCTTAAGATTTGCAGGAATCAGTAGGACCTCATCACGATCACAATCTTCCGATAGCATCGCTATGGCTGTAGTATCTTTAGGAAAGTTAGCCGATTTACTTCTTCCTACGATAATCTCCAGAACAATGCCCTGGCTGACCACACTTGTAACAATCACATTTGAAAACAGTTTGTTTTCCTTTGTTGTTACCAACTCTCTTCCCATCAGCTACATACACATCTTCAGAAACAGTACTAACCCGATCTCTCTTCTGCACCATCTCCTCCACAGCTAAAGCGTTGCAGACTTCTAATGTAGTAAATGACGATTGACTCATAAAATTCTGTGACAACATCTTGTATGATTCTGGGAGTGTCCATGTTTGGTTGTTATACAATTCTCTAGAAATCTTGTTTTCATAAATTTTTAGAACTCTACAAATCTCTACAAGAATTAGATCAACTCTACAAAACTCTGTAAGTATTTTTCCAACTCCGTAGAACTCTAAAAATTGCTATTTTTTATGACTCTTTTTAAATCCATACAAATCTACAAAAGTATTTATTGAGTAAACCCCCGTTAATCTGTGTAGAACTTGTTATGCAATCTCAAATTAAACTTTCGAAATCTGTAATCTGTGTATAAATTGTTTTTGAAGGTTAGTTTATGTTTAGATTGATAGATAGGGATAGTCTTGATTTTCGAAATAAATGCAGATATGCTTGATTGATTTATTTTCAATGGCTCACTACTGTTACAATCTGCTATTTAGACTGATAGAGATAAGGGTTTTGGTTGGTGAAGTTGGTGTTGATATCTATTTTGTTGTGGATTTTTAAGACTTTCAATGACATTTATGTGTATTTATGCCTTAGAGAAAGTCTTGCAAAATATGAAAGATTTTGGGAGACTTCTACAAAAACTTAAAATTTCATTTATTATCTTTTATTTTTTTAACAGATTTTATTTACAAAAATTCAAATATTATTTTTTTGATATATATATATATATATATATATATATTTTATTTCAAGTTGATGCAAGCGCTTGCACATATACTCTAGATCCATTTCTTTTTCTGATATAGAACATCTCTAGTTCTTCTAGAATCTTCTCAACTTGTTTATCAAGTTAAACACTTCCTATTTTAGTCCTACGTTATTACTGTTTTCAGAGTCTTTCTCTTTTTAGTCTTTTGCTCACGCCTATATATACATGCTTCTTTCGTTAATTGTTTACACGCTATTATTATCAAATTATTGAATACAACTCAGTTTGAGTAATCTTTATCTTTTCTCAGCAAAGCTTATTAAGTTTCATCTGTTTTCTCACCTCTTTCGACTATTCTCATCTCCAGCAAACTCCGTTTTGCTTTCTTCTTACAAGTGCTACATTATTTTCTCTCTCTTTTTTAATTATATCCTAAATGCAAAAACTTAAAATTTCACTTATTATCTTTTATGTTTTTAAGACATTTCAAGTTGATGCAAGTGCTTGCACTATATATATCATATGATACGATCAAACTTTTTTGGTTTTGTTATTCTTTGAAATCAAAAGTTCCGTTGATGGCTAAAGTGTTTCAGATTATGATTTTTGTTCAATTTAATTTGCAATCAACGTTTTTCAAGAATTGGTTTTGATAGGATAAATTTTATAGAACTCTACAAATCTCTATATTTGTTATGTTTGGTTGTTATACAATTCTCTAGAAATCTTGTTTTCATAACTTTTTAGAACTCTACAAATCTCTACAAGAATTAGACCAACTCTACAAAACTCTGTAAGTATTTTTCCAACTCCGTGGAACTCTCTAAAATTGCAATTTTTTATGACTATTTTTAAATCCATACAAATCTACAAAAGTATTTATTGAGTAAACCCCCGTTAATCTGTGTAGAACTTGTTATGCAATCTCAAATGAAACTTTCGAAATCTGTAATCTGTGTAGAAATTGTTTTTGAAGGTTAGTTTATGTTTAGATTGATAGATGTGGATAGTCTTGATTTTCGAAATAGATGCAGATATGCTTGATTGATTTATTTTCAACGTCTCACTACTGTTAGAATCTTTTATTTAGATTGATAGAGATAAGGGTTTTTGGTTGGTGTTGATATCTATTATGTTGTGGATTTACAGGAAAACAACTCTATTTTAGTTAGTGTTAATAATCTAATTAGCTAATGATTAGATTAATAATTATAATTAGAAACAAAAAAGATTAGAAAAAGATTAGATTAATTTAAACAAAAGTTTTTTCTTTTGCAATACCTACCATGAAAAATAAAGCTACCAAAACCACTTAGTGCTAATTAAACAATTCTTCAGACGCTTGATATTTTCTTCAAACTAAAACCTTAGGTGTTAAATTTTGGTGATCAGATTAGGTGTTAAATTTTGGTGGGACGAAAAAGTAGAAAAAACAAAGAAATTTTTGATATTTTCTTCAAACTAAAACCTTATATTTGATTCACCAAACCAATTTCCTTTTTGTTTCTCAATTGATGAAAGTACGTAAAAAGATCAAACTTTTTAGCTTTTCAGAGAGGTTAACGGTTGAGTTTTTTTCCTTAAGAGGGATTGGTATAATTTGATGAAGTTGACTTCGAATTCAGGGACTTAGAATGACAAGGAATGATTGGATGGTTATGTTTTAGCTTAAGGGAGGATGGTATCATATTAAGCTCAAACATGGTAATTGAAGAGTTTGTGGCAGAAACTTGGAAATCATACAAAGTGCAGACATAAATAATTTACCTGAGAATCACTCTTGATAAATCTAATACCCCTGCCAGGGTAAATCTTTGCACCACTGAATCGACAAAGTTCAGTCCTGTAAATCCACAACAGTATAAATATCAACACCAACTTCACCAACCAAAAACCTTTATCTTTATCAATCTAAATAGCAGATTCTAACAGTAGTGAGCAATTGAAAACAAATCAATCAAGCATATATGCATCTATTACTCATCAACCCTAATTCGAAAATCAAGACTATCCACATCTACCGATCTAAACATAGACTAACCTTCAAAAACAATATACAACAATTTCTACACAGATTTCATTTGAGATTACATAACAAGTTCTACACAGATTAAGATTTCCAAAGTTTCGTTTGAGATCGAGATAACAAGTAAAATATAACGATAAACCCTAAAATGATTTCTGAAAGATTGAAGACTAACAATCTGAATAGTGAGATCTAGCAGTAATATTAATGGAGCAGAATTTATAGAGAATGATGAAGAAATCTTACTTGAGAACCATGGCTGCTGTTCTTCACGAAAACCCTAAAACTAGTCTCTCTCTCTCCGAATAAGGGGCTAACAAGAGGTTTGGTAAAAGAAAGAGAACCTCATCTAATACATTTTGAGTTAACGAAAAGGAACACCTACCAAGCAACAAACTCATCACTCAAATGGACCATTACAGTAAAAAACTCAACAAATAACAACAAATGTAATACATCATACACAAATACATTACCTGAGAATCACTCATGATAAATCTAATACCTCTGCCGGGGTAAATCTTTGCACCACTGAATCGACAAAGTTCAGACTTAGTAACACTTTGATTTTCACACTTTCACCATCATTTTTTTTCCTCTGATATAAAACCCAATCCGTAATTGAAAGATAATACTTGAGGAAATGCACCCCTTACAAATCTCTACATACAAACCAAATTACTTGAAGGATATTGTGCCTACTAGAGATAGAATTGCTAGCGATAAAACTGGAATAGAGTTGCATTGCTGTTTCTATAATCGTAGTATGGAATATGTTGACATCTGTTCTGTGATTGTAGTTATGCTAAATCAATTTGGTTTGCACTAGGTACTAACATCTCTAATATTTTACAATATTTTAATTCCTTACTTGATTGGGTTGAAAGTTGGTCTCATAATAATAATCTGAATCAGAATAATCATGTTGTGTCAGAAAGTTACATTTGCATACTTATGTGTCCAATTTGGTACACTAGTTTGTCACCCGTGATACGCATGGTTTCTCGCTTATGGACTGTTGGTAATCTAAATTTAACTTCACCAAATAATTGTAGTTCCTGAAACACCAAACAAATTTACCCATAAGAAAATACAACGTATGCACGGCCAAAGAATAAAAGAAAACCGCTAAATATGTACCCCAAAGGCACCAATGGGCCGCCGAATAATACGGTCTATAAACATGGAGTCCTTAGAAATGCGTTGACGAACAATGGTTTTGGTATACCCATCTGGTAGGTCAGTTTCTATTCTCGATGATAGTAATTTAGTTTTGATGGTCTATGCGCGATATATTTGAAATGCCAATATACATCAGACCAAGTATATCATACAACCGTGATTCGTTGTTGATCTATATATCTATATGAAATCGATAATAATAAAACGAAAGAACAATAACATAATAGCAGAAGAAAAATAACTTAATAGGGAAGATTTAGTTAGATTGTATTTGGGTTTCTATCAATGTCATCTAATGTTGGGTGCATTGGTGCACGATATGTGGGTGCCATATATCATTTTCGAATATATCTATATAGTGATGTCCTTAATCAGAACACCTAACTAAAGATTAACAAAGAGCATGAAGAGTGGTGCTCCAAAATAGGAATAAACATAAATATTTGTTTTTCTTTAAATAGGAATAAATATAAAAATTAGCTGCATCCCGGTGATGGGAGTTTCATTTCATACTCATTTAAGCATGTGCGTACCGTAGGTAAAATTTAACCCACATCCTCAAACCATAACGCAGACAACAGATGTTATCAAGAAAAGAACGTGACCAAAGATTTCGCACAATCAACTCGAGGTTATTTTTCTTAATCATTGTAAGTAATTTGTCGTAAGTAAAATTTATTTGTGACAGAAAAAATAATCATTGTATATTCAACGACATCAGGCCTTCCCGCGAACTTAATCTAGTACCTCTTTTATTGGAATCTGTTGTCTTCCTTCAATATTGATAGAAATATTGGCAAGTAGTATCTGCGTCTACTAATTAAACAATATTATTAACTTCTCATCTAAACACAATACCTACAACGACCGTACAACAATTTTTTTTTTTTTTTTTTTGATCAATCAGCTGGGGCCGTATAACAAAACTTCTGGCATGTATAAAAACATAATTACCTTTTTTGCATGGCCTCAATTTCTGGTATGTCCAAGTTTACAAATATTTTCATTGTTTACGTAGAGAATAGACAGTATAAATATGCATATTATAAAGGGCAGTGCTATCCCCCGCGACACTGCAGGACAGTTTTATAAGCTAGCGAACTCTTACCCGTTAGATTATTAGCTTCTGCCATCTCTCACGTACAGCTGTAAATACCAAATTAATTGCCTAAAACTCTTATCATTTTAGAAGAAAAAGAAATCTTTTCTCTGGATCTTTGTTCTCGTGGGCTACTTTTCCCATTTTCCTTCTGACAAAAAGAAAGAGAAAATCGTTTCCATATTTTTCTTGGAAACAACTTGAATTAAATCTAGAAAAGTTTAACTTTGAAGGTGAATCTTGATTTGGTTTGATTTTCCTTTAAGACTTTGTTATGTTTTCTTTTTCTTCTTGATTACTTTGTTTTTCGATTGAAGGTGCAGTTGATGACGATGGTGCAAACGGAGGGAGAATGTATTCCTAATGTGGTGTTTCTGTAATGTATTGGTGGAGGTGATTTTGGTGATCGTATACAATAATAAATAATAGATTAATTTTGAATGGACATAATTAATAATTATACTTTCCTAGAATTGTTCTGGTTCTGGTACGTACATTGATTTGCATTTCCATATACAATAATAGTTATTTCCACATTTGACTTTGCTAGGACACATCTTCCCTTCCTCTATTGTTGCCTGAAAAGTGAATATTTTGTCAAGTTAGCATCGAAATCAATATTTTGCCATGTACAGTATGATTTATCAAAAAGCTTAGTTAAATCCGACAAAATCTTAAGTATGTATTACGGTATCTCGTTTTCGTTATCTTCTCAACTCATTAGGCTTCACAGGCTCCCGGTCGTGTGAAAGGTTTTCAAAATGCACATGTACGTTGTAACACCCCGAGTTCCGGACCAGGGTCAAACCCATATGGAGATCCGAACTCGAAGCGTTACGGGTCGGAAAGAGACTTTAATTTTTTTTTTCTCTTATTTATATTTTTATATCAAACATGATAAAAGCTTTATTAAACATGAATTGATGAATTTGAGTTTACTAGAAATCTTTAACAACATTTTAGTTCAAATTTACATTTCAAACAATTACAAGAAAAACAACGCAATCACTAAGCTACTCATTCCTAATTTCCGCTGCGCAACTCTGATTAATCTGCAAGGGTGTCAATTGGGGTGAGATGACAGCTCAATAGAATGCATTACTAATTCTCTAAATATGCGCAAACATAATCATTTTTAGCAAAGAAAAACATATGACAAGAACATGGTACAACTTCAACGAATCCATGATATATTCAAGAATCACAATACCAACAATATTTTCGATAAATTATCCAATCTAGAATTCAGTCTATGAGTTCATAACATTAATATTATTATCAACAAATCATCCATTTAAGTTTCAACACATCATTCACATATTAACATTGTCACCAACCAAACATGAGTTCTTAATACCATTAACTAATCATCCATTTTGGATTTCATACATCAATTCACAATTCATCCATTTAAGTTCACACTTGAGTTCAACAATTCATTGAAATAGATTTCGCACGTGAGTTCACAACACTATTAATGTTTCCTACAAATACTTCAATTCGCACTTCAATGCTTAAGTTCATAAAACCAATAAGGTTTCCACTAATCATTCAATAGAGATTTCAACACACGATTCACAAATTAATATTGTCACCAACAAGCCATGAGTTCACAACATTTATATTATTATCAACAAATCATTTATCAAATCATCCATTTAGGATTCAACTCATCAATTCACAACAACAATTCATCCATTTGAATTTAACAAATGAGTTCATAACACCGATTATGTTTTAATTTATATTCTGAACGCATTATTCACATATTTATAAGTCACCTCAAACCATGAGTTCACGGTACGAAAACCTTGGTTCGTACACCCACCTATCGTTTATCAGCACGGACAACCTCCATCGATGGTCTGGAACAAAAGTTCCTATGGGGATCATACCCATTTGCTCTTTGGATCACTACCCATTTCATTCACAGTACGAAAACCTTGGTTCGTACACCACCTATCGTTTACCGGCACGAACAGCCGCCATCGATGGTCGGGAAACACAAGTTCCCATGGGGATCATTACCCATTTAATTCTCGGGGATCATTACCCGCCGTTAGCATGAAACCATATTTCATCTAACGGAAAAACATGAACTCATTTCCATTTTTAAATCATTTTTACAAACAACACAAGCAACAACATGAGTTTCTTTCAAGCATTTATGCAAACAAGTTAACTGCGGCCACTTTGCATCATGCATCTTAGGGTAATTTATTTCTCTGATTCCTCAAAGTTTAAGAGAACATACATAGCTCAATAAACAAACACATATCCAAAATTCACAGTAAACCAACGGTTCAAACAAAACATATTGAATTTATAGTGACAACCTAAAAACTAGGCAGTTTACATGCCATTACCAAACAATTCATGATAAATTCATATAAACTTGAAATTGAGAAAACACAAAGTACAATGAAAGATATCATATATTTCTACAACTTTTGTTAAGAATCCAATTCATTCTAAAATCGTTAAGGTTACCTAAATCAATCAAAAAACATGATAAAGCAAATCTGTCCAAAATTTTCAGAAATCATCATCCATATTAATTCAAACATTCAACGGTGAATTTACGGTGGATTATTCTCAAATTTTTATCAATGATACCCAATTATGTTATCTATCAATAACAGACGTCTGATCATAAATCAAAGATATGTAATTATACGAATAAATTACTGAAACCTAACAATAGAAAATCATATAAATTAAACCCTCAAAGAAAAACATCAAAAGAGAAAGGGTTTCACATTCTACCTTTGATTAGATACAATCTCCTCTAGATTATCCATAGCATTCTTCTCTAAAAACTCTAGCTCCATCTCTTTCTCCTTCTCATTCTTAGTTTTCTAATCTCTAAAATTCTTTTTTCCAAATGTTTATTATAAAACCTATATTAATATTACCAATTAATACACATTTCATTATTATTATTTTAATTTAAATTATAAATGTCTTTTTGTTTTCCTCCTATTTAGGTGACTATATTCACACCTTAATATTCTACCTCAAGCAACCCAATTAGGCAAAGGAATAATAAACAATAATCTAAGCTAACTCATTAGAATCCGACCCGGAAAGGTATTACATACGTACTTCTAATCATATGATCTATCCTCTGTCTTGCATGTAAAGAAGAATATCAACATAAAACAAACGGAAAATTATATAATCAATCTAGATCATCAAATGATGGAGATCGCTCTTGCTCAAGTATTTAAAACTAAAGTTGATGGAGCTATCGGTTTACATTGATATTGATTTTCCGTAGTTGTTAGAGACAAATAATGGTGTATCTTGGATTGTGTTACTGGTGAAAGTAACCTTTTTAATGCAAGCTACAGCTAATGCCAAGGTTTTTCGGATTTGAGAGCTCTCAGAAAGTACTTTGAGGCCTGATTTTTCTACCGAAGATGATCCAAGCAGTTACATATTGTTATTCTTAGGTCTTTTTTTTCTTTTTGTTGTTCTCAGGTCTGCCTCCAACCTCCTTGGAGGATCAATTAAATAGTTGAACGGGAATAAGATACAGGGTGTCCTTAGATCCTTACTCGAGTATCTTTGAGAGTTCACTCTCATATCCTCTCTTTTTTTTTTAGTTGTTCTGCCTATGCAAAAGTGTAAAAAAGAAGCAAGAAAAACACCTTGCCAAAAGATTACCTAAACATCAAGATTTACTATAAACATCAAGATTTATCCAATAAATTTACCCCAAAATTGACATCCTAAAAAACAGGGGTAATATACTCTTCGCCACCACTTTCTGGTCCTGGACAGGCAATGCCTACTAAATTGACTTTACCTAGCAGTAGAAACCAACTGCATTGCTTGCCCTACAAAAAACACGAAATAATTAGTATCTAGCCAGTCAACTAACCCGATTCAACAATATGTCGACTTTCATCAAAATGGAGACTTCCACAAGAGTTCAGAATTTAATATAAACAGCATTGGTTGTATGATTTTTCTCATGTTTATGCAGTTAAATATACAAACTAATAGTAAAAACATGAAATAGCGAAATCAAGAGCAATGAGCATCACCTTGCAAATGGTACGCCGTGCATTAGAACCAAGACATATGAGGTGGAAAATCAAATTGAATAAACAGAAGTAACACCAGTGTGACAAAAACAAAAAACCATAGAAATAAAAATGATTCCAAGTTTACCTTGCGGTTGGTGGCTTGAGAAGTAGAAGCAACTTCAATTGACATATTGGAAACCAAGGAGAAATTGTACCCAAAAAAAAAAGAACAAAGAAAAGCAGATTTAATTAGTTAATTACTGTCTTTTTTATTGTTGGTGTTGTTAGTAGTCAAAAGTGAGATTGAAGATCAAAGAAGACGAAAATATTTATGTTGCTTATGTACAGGGACATGCAATTTTAAATATAAGGGATTTATTTGATATTTATATAATAGTTCTCACTTTTAAGTTAAAACTCAATCTCGAGGAAAATAACTCAATCTAATGGTGCAAAACATGCTAGCTTACAAATGGTATTCAAACCAGTAAGTAGTTAAGTTATACCCGATATTCTCATAACTATGGTGATAAAACCAAGAACCTAGAGTTGATTATGGAGAACCTTGCAACCCCATAAAATCAACTACTTCTCCTCTTCACTGGTATCAGCACAGAACAGAATCAACAAAAAGAACTAAGAATACCATAAAGAACTTGCACAATATATTCTCGCTACCTCTTCACTGCGAGGAGGTAATATTTTAAAGGCTGATGGATACTCTGGAATTATTATCAAAATAACTGAACTTTTGATTTGCAAAATTGTCAATTACTGTGGTACTAATTAAACTGATCAAACAGAATGTCTATGTAAATAAGTTAATATTATAAAATGAATGCGTAAAATTGATTAAAAAAGGAGATATTTATGGAAAAATCGTGCAGGTAAGTCCAGGTTAATGCAAAAATTCTATAAATAGTAAAAATCCAGTATATTGCAACGTGTATTAAAACTCCATACCAAGCTATTTCGTAAAGATACACATTTTTTTTCCAGTGTACGTACGCATGTTCTATATCTCAAGTTTTTATTTTCATCGGTGATTACTTATTTTTGATTGATTACTTATTTTTGACTGATTTTAATGGTATTCTACAAAATTTTGGAGGTATCAGCAATATCTACAAAACAGAATCATCAACACAAAAAAAAAATAAAAAAAAAATTTCAGAATACCACAAAAATTTTACGAAATATATAGTCGCTAATCTCAATAAAAAAATTAGAGTTTCACAAAAATCTTTTACCCCGACTCTTCAAAGGGAAGTATATATCACCAACATCTTCAATAAAAAAATCAAAAAAAAATTCCCAAAAACATTAAAAAAGAAAAGAAAAAGGGATTTCACGATCTTATACCTTACACGAGTTTATTATTTTTGCCTCAAAGCTCTAAAATAACCAATATCAATACTCATGAGCTCCCACTGCCGCAGCCATTAATCGCACTGTCAAGATTCATGCAAAACAATGGAATATATTAGACGATAACGAAACCCTGAATCGGATAAAAACAAAATGACAAAATCAACCTAACCCTAGCAAAAGAAAAAATCAACATATAAACGACGAGATCTTTTTTTTTTTTGAACATTGTAGTTTATTTAATAAAAACCGAACTTACATATTTGGAATATCATAATGGGTCTTTCCTCCTAAGAGCCTAAGAGATAAAGACCGAGGTCTTGTGATATCCGCTATTTGGTTTGAGGCCTTTGTCGATTTTTCTATACTTAACTTACATAAACTACATAGTAACATGTTGGACAACGTGATTAGGAGATTTTAGTTTGTTGGTGATGTGAGATTGCCTGGTTGTATTGCCCACCCAGCTTCTTCTTAATTCCTGCGTCAGCTGCTTGTTGGAGATATGGTAAAACACTCTGCTTCGAGAGTGGTAGAAGGCGAAGGCTAAGGTTATTAGCTCATATTGAAAGACTACCCACAAGAGTAGCCAAGTTTTTAAGCGCAATAGTTCCGAGAGTTTGCCATCTCTAGTTGGTAAACGAAGTACCCGCCGGAAATAACTACCCAAAATCTCCTCGCAGTCGTCATCCCTAGTTGGTAAACTAAGTAACCGCCGGAGAAAGTCGCTGTGAAGAGAGGGTCCACTTGGTACTGAATCTGAGGATGGCATATGTACAAGTTGTTGTGGAAGCAAGCTGATGTAGAATCGTCGTCGTAGTCGGATGGGTCGTAAACCTGCGGAGCGATTAATGTCCTCACCTAAAACTAGACTTACATAGCTATTATTACAGATCGTTGCAAACATGTATATGGATCTAGTAAATAAAACAGACACAAAGCAAACACAACATTTAAACTGTCCTAAAACTAGCCCTAAACCAAATACTTCGGTACATTTATTGGACATAGCAACTAAAACAAACTCAAAACAAATAAAACAATTAACCATTCCTAAAGCTACAACTAGACGTAAACTAAATATTTGAGTACATATTTATTAAAACAAAGAAACATGATTCCCCACTTTGAGAATTTTTGCGCAGACTGACATCTCTGTCCTTTTCCGCTTTATCCCAGTTGCAGTGAACAGATTTTGACCCCTCAATTATTAAACCATATGTTATTACCTTTGTACCCTTGGGTTCTTGTGAGCTAATTTCCATTATGCCCCTGCTTTCCATCCACCAGAAATCGTGACTAGAGGTCATGCGGAATCGGGTTGATATAATGACCTTACGCAGCGATTTACGAGGTGATTTTTCCCGATGATTATTCCGTTGAAAGATGCGTCGCAGATGTCAAAGAGTTCAAGGCAAAATTATGCATTGATAAGTATTTCTTCCATTCATTAAGGATTATAGTCGTAAAACAATAGCTAACCCAATTTGACCAACTCACTGGGCCACCGGTTGTAGTTTCCTCCATATTTTCCATTACGCAGCTTTCTATGGGTGATCTATTGTTGTTAGGATTGATGAATTTAGTCTTTGATTGGGGGTCATATGATTTTTGAGTTGTAACCGGGGATATCCCCATTTGAAACATCCAGGGTGATATACATATTGTTTTGTTCTTTCTGGTTATTTCTTTGTTTGGTTTTTGCAACTCATGGTTCAGATTTACGATGGGTTTGATTGGGTTGAATGAATTGAATGATAGAACCATTGGTGGAGGTGTATCAGATAGTGGAGGAGGACATACCAGAGGTTGATTTCCCATGAGAAAAAAGATGCTGGTTGAGCCCTGAGTTAAGTCTTGTTCCAAAGTTTTCACCTGTAATTCTTCTTGCCGGGTGTAGAGAAGCTTTACCAGATGTTCTTCGATTTGAAAGTAAATCATGTTAGCACAACTCGCAACAAAGCATCAATTGGAGAAGCAAATTCCATGGTGATTTAAACCGAAGATCTTTCTTGCTCGAACTTCCAAATCAAGCAAATTAGTCATTTTTCTTCCTAATCAAACTTTGGTGATGAAGAAGGAGGTTTGTTAAGGTGGATCGGTTGAAATTTTAACACTCTCTGATAACCCGAGTTGCAGAGCAAAACTCGTCTATACTCTATTGTAACACCATCATTCGTATTGTATGACCACACAATAAATGCACAGGTTAAAGCTTATTACAAGAAGTTGAAACGAATAAGATTGTACAAGGGTATATTACATAAACGACGGGATCTGGTGTAGGATCGAGTGATTTATATAGAGAAGATTAAGCTTAGAAATTACAAAAAAAAAACAAAAAACCAAATTTTGGAAATAAAATTAATTAATATCTCAAAATATTTTTGATAGTCATAACTCTCAAAAATATTTGTGTCCAAAAAAATCTTGCGTATCTTTCACAATCCCATAAAATAAAATATTTTTATTAATTTCAATTTAATTTTGGAAATAAAATTAATTAATATCTCAAAATATGTTTGATAGCCATTACTCCCAAAAAATCGGTTAAGTTAACTAATTATTAATTATTAAGTAATATTTTTTAAATAAGGAAACTAATATTCTCGAGATTTTATTTACATTTTATTTGTTTTTTTAATTAATTATCAATTACTAACCATGAAGTAATATTTTTTTAATATAGAAAATAATTTGCAAGGATTTTGTTTACATTTTTTATGTTTTTTTAATTATAAAATAAACAAATTAAGAAAAATAATTTTTGGAAATCATAGTTTCTTGAGTGCTTGTTTGTTTTGTATTAGCGCAATTTCGTCTTGTATTAGCTTTATTCAAATCATAATTTTTGTTCCAAATCATTCATACAGATTACTAAAAAAATATAACTGATGTGCAGGATCACCAACAATGATTTGCGGAAAAGAGATTCATGACCGGGCCAATCAAGTTTTGCAGAATATAGATTTTTGACTGGGCTAATCAGATTTTTTTTTTGAAATTTTATTTTTTCTGGATTTAATTGATAGTTTGGGGATGTTACGGATGTAATTAGGAAAATAACATTTTTTGTGTATGTAAACGGACAATGGACACTGGACACTTGATGATCATTTGATCCATTTTTTCATCACGTGATGATCATTCAATTTATTTTCTCATCACGTGATGATCATTCGATTTAATTTTTTGATTATCATGATGGAATCGTGATTTGATATATTGGCATGTTAGGAGATTTTCAAGATTTTGTTATGCGAGGAAAGAAAAAGATTTTTCAAGATTTAATTATTTATTTTTAGAAAAAACATTATTATATTAGTTAAAATTCAATATTCTATTACTAAAAAAATGTTAATGGTGGGGTCAGAATGAACCAGAAGCGAGAATTCAGAATTAACGTGGAGCTCCGGTGAATGAGAACGCGTTAAAAAACTCTGTTATTATATAGAGAATTTGGAAAGATATGTGCAATCTGTTATTTCAGAGTACTAAACCAAATACACATGCTACTATTATAAGAAATCAGAGTTTAGTCAACCAATGTAATATCTCTGTTGCTTATCTCAGAACTAACCATAGTCCTATTTTTCAGTTGAAAGAATGGATTCCCCCTGAAGGATTTTCTGAAAACCAATACGGATGCATCTTTTATTTCTGAAACAGGCAAAGGTTCAATTGGACTAATTATCCGTGGTTTTGCAGGAAAATGCCTAGGTTTCAAAGGTATGACAATGGAGGATAATGTGGATGCTGAATTTGGAGCTGAACAATTTGAATGTAAAGCTTTATGGATAGTTGTGGAATGGATGGAGTCTCTAGGATTTACGCAAGCTATTTTTCAAATGGACTGTGAAACTGTAATGAAATCACTTCATAGTGATGATCTGCATGTACACTGGTTCAATCAAAATTTAATTCTTTCAGTTAAAAAAAAGTTTCAAGTCAATAAACTAAGGTTCCGTAAGTTAATTCATAGATCTGGTAATAGTGTTCCCCATAATCTAGCCAAAAAAGCTAGAATTGAAGCAACCTCTTTCTTTCAATTTGATAATTACCCTCGTGACATTATTAAATGGGTGGAGGAAGACTATGTATTCACTGGAGTTCTTAATTAATAAATTTTTTATTAGTATCAAGAGAAAAAAAATACAAACCAAAAATAATTGCGTTTCTGAAATATCAAATCTAACTATATACTAATCTTAATTTTAACGGTTAAAAATCCGCTAATTTTCTATGGCTGATTTTCAAAGTACCGGATGGCGTGTTATATGTCTCGGAATGTGCTCATTTGTATTAGGAACGTAGAGCTTTGTGAGTAACATATCCCAAAACACTAGCTTTAAATCAGTTACCTTACATTTAAGTTCTTTGAAAAAACAGGTTCAACTTTTGAGAAAGTTTGAGAATAAAAGTATGAGGGAAATGAAATTAAATTTTGATCATAGAAGTAGCTATGAGATAGCAGATGTTCTAGCAAAGAAGGCAAGAAAGTAAGGATTGCATAAACAAAGATGGAACCAAATTCCAAACTCCCTTCTCGCTTCTGTTTCTTTAGATCGATTTTCCTTTTTTGTTGCTGAGGATCAAGTTCCGATCGGGGAAACTCATGTCATTAAAAATCCCTAAAACAAAATTCAAAAAATCATGCTTTGCATAAGGTCAAATTTTTGTTCGTAGTTGGTACCCAAAAAATTTGATGGTGCAAAGAAACACGTTATGGCACAAAAGTAGAAATGATGACCAATGTGAGACTATACATTGTCTGGCCCATGTACTGCAAATGGGCTTCTGTTATCCAACATTGATGAGTGATACCACCATCAGTAACATTGACTGAAACTTTCGGAAAGAGCTAAGGCCGGCTTTGGTATGCCAATCCCCTCGAATCCTTTGTAGGCAGCCTTTACGGCCACAAAATAACTTTCCTAGTTATTTCCTGAGTCGAACCAATTCTGCAGAAGAAAATTAGAGTGCTTTGTAGAGTAAACTAGAGAAAGAAACAACCCAAGCAACAAAATAACAAGCAAAGGGAAACTATGTGTATAATCAAAACATTCTCCAATATAGATGAAACCACTACAACCTGCTAATATAGAGAATACCAGAAGTAGAATATAGCTGTGTCCACAAGTCACTGTGACTAACTAAGAATACAGTTTCGTTCCAGTGTTTTGAAAAAGAAAATGACAGTAAACTAGACAGAAGAAACCAACGGAAGGCAACAAAAGAGAATTCGTGGCACCAATAAGCTGGAATTGTTCTCAAGACAAATCTATTCTTGTGGTTCACATCTTTATCTTTGATTTGGTTAATCTCTGGATTCCTTCCTTCAGTGTGGCCCTTCTCCCGTCTTTAAAGTTCCACAATTCTGGGACTATGTACCTCCCACTCCCATTGTATTCATTTAACTCCAACAACACATTTGACACAGCTTTGAATACCTCGTTACCCATGTCATTCCTTAGACGACTCAGCTTCTCATCCTTCTCATTTATTTCCGTCTACAATAGTTCAGTTCAGTTTAGTGATTAACGAATGCTTATTGTATCTATGCACTAAATATGAATTTATATGCAACTCTTGATAATAATAAGGCTGGACTATGTACCTCCCCACTCCCATTGTATTCATTTAACTCCAACAACACATTTGACACAGCTTTGAATACCTCGTTACCCATGTCATTCCTTAGACGACTCAGCTTCTCATCCTTCTCATTTATTTAGTTTTAAAATGCTTATTGTATCTATGCACTAAATATGAATTTATATGCAACTCTTGATAATAATAAGGCTGGTTAAAAATTCAGTGAAAGAGAGTACCTTGTATTTATTTTCCCCAACCTTGACATTTACAAAAGGAAACCAATTCGAATCTTTAATTTCATCTTGCCAATAAGTGCAAAGTAAAGAAGCCTTGACGTCTGCTTCATCTCTAGGATACTTCCTCTTGCACGCATCTTGGAAAGGTTTAAGATTAAGTTCCCCCATTCTCTTAACTCGGATGATAACACGATCGCTTGTTTCTTTAAGTACCTAGAATCAAGGAATAGTTGTTCTGTTAGGAAACAGTATGTAGGTTGCAATTCCAATCTAAAACATCTATGACATTCAGCAGCAAGGAAATGTGGTTGCAATTTTATCTAAGCCTTGCTGTTTTACACCGATCTACCATTTATACATGGTAAGAAATTTGCTTGTTAACAAAAGTAGAACAATGAAAAATGTGCAAAGTGATTACAGGTTGCTTGTTAAGGAAAAGAGAACAGAAGAGAGACACTCACATTGATCAGTTCTTTTCGAGCTTCCTGCAGCTCATCGTTGCTTTGCCGTTCCTTGACTATAAGAGTCTGGTTCATGGCCTCAAGGTCTTCTAGTTCTTCTTTCTTGTCTTTCAAATCTACGGTCAAATCCTCAACCTTCTTAGCCAACTCTAAATCTGCATCATCACCAACTTTCTTTGCTAACAGGATCCTAAATTGCAGCTTCACAACAAGTACTACCATCCATTGGGTCAATCAAGATGAGTTTCTCAGGAGTACCAAAAGCAAGCATGAAATAGAACATATATGAGTGGGTTAAATTTCAGAAAGGAAAACGTCTTCCAATTTCAGAACTCAAACATATATGCTGGGTTTAATATTCATTTTGCAACTTAGCAGCACAAGTTCTCCTTAATTCAAAAAAAGGGTAATTAGGATCAAATAGAGACTCTTACTAGTTTGTTGCCGCGACATTCCATGACGTGAACAGTCCCATGATGAACAAAGCCAGACCATGTTTGAGTGCGGTGGATGGATCATCAGGTAATCCAAACATAAAAATCCATGCTAGTGGGATGAACGAACCTGCACTTATCTGAGACAAGATGATCCTTCCCGAGTTTGGGAGACGGATAGAGAGTATGTCTCCCATCTTTCCACCAAAAAGTCCCCCAATAGAACAAGCAACTTGAAACATACTCCAGAGAAAAGTTGTTTCTTTGTGGGTGAAGCCAATAAGTTCTAACCACATCATCGTCATCACCATCACAAGCCGTTTTATCTATATGTTTGGAACTATTGTTTTGATTCCGCTGCACCATCAAGAAGATACGGAAGCTCTAAAAGCTACTATAGAGATACTGTTTGAGGGTTTCTGGATTGCACAGAGAAGGAACCCCTAGACATCAGATGGTTAGGATTATAGGGAGGGACAGTCTGCACAAAATCAAAAGGGTTGGGGCCTCTAGTTGCCATATTACTCTTAATCATCTCGAGATCTTGCCTGTCAAGCTGTACCCTCCCCAACCATGTGATATATCTGGTTAAAGGAAATATATGATTGAATTTCCTTGTAATTGCAAGCCATTCTTCATCATACTAAATCTGCAGAAATTTGCGTCCTGGGAGGCACTTAACAAGTGCAAGAAACTCTGTAACCGAGCCACTCTCCCCATGCCCGACCGATGCTACAAATGTGCAATGCAGATGAGCTGAAAACCAGTAAGGAGGATTCAATTTCTCTAGCAGATTTGCTGCAGCTTTACTTCCCAAGGTGTTTTCTTGAATCTCTTTCTTAACAGGCCAATCATGTGAGAGGCCAATCATGTGAAATGAACCAGTTGCTGCATAGTCAATCATGTGTTTTCTTGAATCTTTTTCTTGAAATGAACCAGTTGCTGCATAGTCGATACCAACAGGCCAATCGTGTGAGAGGAAAATACCGATAGGTTCTTCAACTTGCTTGAGCTTGTAGACATCGTACTCATGCAAATGATAGATAGATCGAGTATCATTCTCGTTATAAGGAGGCTTCTTGTAATGCCCCAAGTGGTAATGGCATGCATTGTAACTTCCAGATAGTCCACCAATACATAAGGTACCAAATTTTATCACCCCAGCAAATCCCATGAAATATATATTAGGCATTGTCCACCCTCCATAATACAATTCCCACAAGTAATTAGATGCTTCATGGTTCCCACCAATAAAGACAGTAGGAAGCGGAGCAACTTCTTGACCCGAGTAATAATTCATAGTTCTGTATGTTGGCTTCACATATAAACTCACAAAATCCTTGTCATACCTTCCAGCCTGAAAGTCATCACAACAGTACCAAACATCCTAATGAGGTTGATCTGGATGTGGAATAAGGAGAAGAATGATATTGATGTTGCTCAAAGCCCAAACGGGATAACTGAATTCAACGGAACGCAAATGCTGGAGATGAGAACTAATGTTACTGCTAATAAAATACGGGCAACTTGAAAAGCGGGAATTGGACTACTACGTGTGCAAGTTGAAGAAGAAATTGGAAACTGAAGTGCAGAAGTACTAGAGAGCAGCATTACTGTCATCAAAAGCATCTGTAAGTTCTCTCTTTACGGAAAAATTAGTCATGTTTGTTTCCTGTACCTGGTTAGTAGTAGTAATATGTGAATGTCCTGGAACCATCAAATGAGAAACACACATGATATGAATGTCCTGCAACCATCAAATGAGAAACAAGCATGAAAGCATGTCCTTTTGGTGTCCTTTATGTGAGATTAGGAGTTTCAATGACTTTCCATAAATAATATTTTCAAGTGTGAGTCAAGGAATGTTGTCTGACTAAAGTCATGGATTGTTAACATCAGCTGGGGAATAGTTGTTGCAACTACAATGCACTCTTTTAAGGAGGGCCTTTTCGAACAATGTTGCATCCGAGTTGTGTGGTATTTTGAATGCTATAACTAAATTTGTTTGCTTTGTGAAAAAACGGGGGTCTAACAACACCACCCAATATTTCGATTAGCAATCTGTATGGACTAACTCCGAAATACTTTGCTAGAGAATCAACTAGATAGTCAAACTCAATCTAGATAAAAAGTATCTCAAGGAGTTAATATCTCAATCTCTTGATTTTATCTTACTCAAGCAAACTGCGAGTCTCGATTAAAGAGAGATAACTTGGATGGTACCAAAGACCAATGTCCAAGGATCAATCAATATCAATCGATAACTAAATATTGGATTTCCAATTGATGATCTTAACGCACAACCTGTATTATTTCAATTATATAAAATATAATGCGGAAAAGAAATAACACAGACACTAGAAGTTTTGTTAACGAGTAAACCGCAAATGCAGAAAAACCCCGGGACCTAGTCCAGATTGAATACACATTGTATTAAGCCGCTACAGACACTAGCCTACTACAAGCTAACTTAGGACTGGACTATAGTTTAACCCCAATCAGTCTCCCACCGATCCAAGGTACAGTTGTACTCCTACGCCTCTGATCCCAGAAGGACACTGCGTACTTGATTCCCTTAGCTGATCTCACCCACAACTAAGAGTTGATGCAACCCAAAATCACAGACTTGATAATAAACGAATCTGTCTCACACAGAAAAGTCTATCAAAAGGATAAATCTGTCTCCCACAGATAAACCCTAGGTTTTGTTCTGTCTTTAGATATAAAATCAAGGTAACAGGAACCAATTGATAATCCGGACTTATATTCCCGAAGAACAGCCTAGATTAATCAATCACCTCTCAACAATCCTTCCAAACTACACAGGCGCTTTGTCGAGGAATCACAAACAGTGAGACGAAGATGTTTGTGACTTCTTTATCTTGCATATCGGAGAACTCTCACGTTCTCAAGCCAATCAAAGATTGTACTCGTACGATAGAAGATGCAAGATCAGATCACCCAACTACGATAAAAGTAGTATCGGTCTGGCTTCACAATCCCAATGAAGTCTTTAAGTCGTTAACCTGATTTTAGAGAAGAAAATCAAAGGTTAATGGAGATCGACTCTAGCGAGCGCACTAGTATCACACAGACGTGTGGGGATTAAGTTTTGCTCTAGCTAGATGTCTCCTATATATAGCCTTCAAATCAGGGTTTTGCCTTAGTTACAAAGCAATCCATATTCACCGTTAGATGAAAACCTGATTTAGATTCAAGCTAATATTTCTCAATCGTTAGATCGAAAAACAAAGCTTGTCACACACACTTAGGTAAACGTTTACTGGGTTCGTGAAAACCATGCCCAAACGTGTACGTGTATGTTGGTTCAACATGATAACCCAAAAGGTCAACCATATGAGCATCTCATATTAACCATGTTCTTCTTCACCATAACTAGTTCAATTGACTCAATATGAACTAGTTAGAGAGTCGTTCAATTGCTATGAGATCTTATGTAACTACACAAGACACAACTGAAACAAAGATGATTCGATTCGATTCGATTAGAACCGGCTCATGAACATTATAGCCACAGTTTGCATAAAGCATTCCTTAATAATTAATGTTTCATGTTCAGAGCACATCTTTAGATCATAACCTCTTAAGCCACAAACAAGTTCGTGGACTTAAGCTAATCGGTTGAGTTTTCCAAACTCAGCAGAAATTCTCGGAAAGAGAACTTCCGCCAGTTCGAGGACTTAGCACACAAACGAGTTTTGGAAAATCCAGCAGAAATTCTCGGTCGAGAACTTCCGTCAGTTCGCGGACTTGGCAAGCCAATTCCACAATCCTACCGATTACTCTTGATCAACAAAGTTTGAAAAACTTCGGTTCAAGGAATACATGGTTATGTAATCTAAACTCTTATTTCAACCATTGAGACATTCTCAGAGGACGCTATGTAGCCGTTATTCACAGACCGATTCACGTCAGAGCAATTCTCAAAAGTGATTGAAACTTTTCATGACTTTCGTCACTAGGTGAAGATAAACCTAATCAAAGCGAAACTCTTTACCAACACACGATTTCGAGAAAAAGATAAGCAATGAATACTCAGCTCGAAATGTCAGGTGTGCATGATCTAGTCTATATAGCATACGACTTTTGTCTCATAAGAAGTAGGAGATAGAGTAGATAGACTTTTGAGTGATAGATAAGTTCAAGTCTTCACATACCTTTTTGTTGATGAAGTTCCACGGTTCCTTGTGTAGATCTTCGTCGTTGTCGTTGAATCGCCATGAAGTTCTTGATCTCATCTACACTTTTCCTATCCTAGTCCGAGACTTAGCTAATAGGCTAGAAATCAAGACTTATAGTTTTGATCACTAACATTGACAAACATGCTTGATATAGCAACGCATGCGAGGTCGACCGAGCTATGCTCTAAAAATCTCCCCCTTTGTCAATTTTAGTGACAAAACTATTAATACATATGAAATACAAAAAAGATAAACTTTAGTGGCTCCTATTACATAGTCTAATCTTCAACGTTCCTTGAAATCTTCGTCCTTCCAAGTACTCCAATGATCCCAAAGGTTGTAAGTTTAACACTATCGTTGTTGAAGATCCGTAGCTACAACAATGAGAGAAATCGAGATTCTCGATCATTATTATACAGTGTCATAGTATCATTATGTAACATCAAAGTCCAATTGCATCACGACTTTAACAATAATACTATGGTGATATGTATCACTCCCTCTTAGTCAATACTCCATCTCGATCATGGAAACCACTCCCCCTTACACAATGATCCGAAAACCATAAGTATTTGTAGGGTGATCTACAATATTTCTCCCCCTTTTTGTCAATAAAATTGGCAAAGGTACAAGAATGGGATCATAATGAAATTTCCACAAGAGACATTTCATGACCAAAAGAAAGAAAACACATCATCTTAATTTAGATGCAATCATAAAGCCGAAGCTAAATGCATTCATCAAGGAGTTTTAAGATACAAGATAACCCCTCTAAAATTCCACAGCCGCACTCCCCGCAAGATATTACCATTAAGCACAAGTTCAAAAGAACTCTCCCCCATTTTATGTCATTCCCAAAGGAACAACAGGAGCGACCTTAATTTCAAAAGAAAAGAAGGATTTTTTATTGGACACCAAAAACCATGCGAATGATTTTCTATATCCAAAACACAACCAAAATACTCACAAGTAAACCCATGAATATTTTAATTGGAATATGCAATCAAATCAAACCATAAAAGTGATCAATTTAATTGCAAGTGCTTAACATAAGTAAACTTACGATGCTACGACTAAGTCAATCATACGGAGATGACTAACAAAATCGTTCAAGTACTCAACATAAGGAAAACCTTACGGAATACACGACTACATTAACCAATAGAACATGATAGTGTAGCCGTTCATATACTCAACACAAGGAATTGTGGAATATATGAAAACGCAACTAGATTAATTATAAGAGAACCTATAATTAATCTAATTGTGATACAACCAAACTAACCACCGAAGTAATCAATTTAATTGTCAAAGGATTTGCTCGACAAAAGAAGACTTTCGGAGCAAATAACTAAATAACCATACAAGATGATTAATTTAGTTCAAGATGCTTAACATATAGCATCTTACGGAACAACCAACAAATCCATGGTTAATCGACTTAGTTTTAAGGTGATCAACATAAGACACACAATGGAGCCTTCACGGTAAAACAAAATAAAATGGATCAATGAAGATCAATACCGTGGTTAACACACAAGGATCTATTCTATCTTTGCATCATTATATGCATAACAACATAATAGACTTTATCCTTGTTACACAAAAGATTTTATCCTATTTTCCATCAAATACATGATTGCATAGGCTTAACTTTTGTATATGTCAAAAGTCCATTCGTCCTTTCATCAATACGAGTACCGATTCATGAACGACTTTACTTTTGACAACAATATGGGACCTTCAAGTTCACGGACGCAAACAATACATATCCCATAAAAAATATTGCAATATATCAAACCATTAAAATACTGCAATAAAAATCATCCTCCAAATAATTTTAGAATTTAAAACAATAAATCTAAAAAATAACAAAAGAAGATGAAACAAAAATAACTATGTGTAGTCACAATCTTCGCTATTCAAAACACTAGTTATTCTTCCAACTAATCTAAAAACAAGATATACTAGGTATATAATCAAAAGCATTACTCATTATCTTCATCATCGGAAAATTTCCAGGATGCTTGAATTGAATCCAACTCTTCCTTGAGCTCGGGACACTTGGTTCTAATCAACGACACTTGATCCCTTAAGCACTTCACTCTTGTATTAACCTTACACACACCCTTGTAAATTTTCTCAATAAGCCTCGAGGTGGTAGGGTCTTCAACATACCTCTTTGTCGCTTTCGAACATTTTCCCTTATTCGTCGGAATGTAAACGGACGGACAAGTTTAGGAACACCAAGAGAATTTCCAATATAATCAAGTCCACGATCATGGCAAATTCGGCTAATCAAACATGGGTAGCCTAGCATCTTGATGTGAGAAGTCATAGTCATGATTTTAAAGATGATAAAACCACAAATATCAGGATTTGTATTACCGGATACAAGGAGGTAGACCAATTCCGCAAACTCATAACTCTAACATGAATTTTCAATTATGGAGGGGCAAAGGTTAGAAATGCCGAGTTTTCCAAAAGCTACTAGAGCAACACTAAGATCATAAGTTGGAAACTTTCCTTGACTCCAAACAACCTTCTTTCCACAAAGTCCAATAGAGATTTCATCAAACGTTGGACGTTCATCACTTGGTCTAGGTACCCGTACGTCTCCCAACGGTATTTTGGTAATCCTTGAAATTAATTCTCTATCAACAAGGAACCTTTCTGTACCAATCATGGATTTGAATTCCATCTTGTCATAATTGATATCATGAATATTGGCATAGAAATCCCTTGTGAGAGAATCAAACCCTTGACCAAGTCCATCAAAGATATTTCCAAGCTTAAATTTTGAAAAGAATACCAAATCCTCTTCATGCCCACTAGAAAAATCCAATCTCTTTTCTAGAATAAAACCTTTTGAAGCAATCCTATCAAACATTCTAGAACAAGAATCATCCACAAATCTGATTCTATGAGAGTTGATGTGGTTTTAACAAGTTGTAGTAAAGTGGTAAGAAAGATGTCGTTCCTCTCAGACTTGTAAAGATTCGATTTAAGAAAATACTAAAAACAAAGAAAATATATTTACAAGATGTCACAATATCGAGAGATTACTGAGACTCAGGATTCCACCAATTCTTACATTCATGTGGTTCAACTAATAATTCTAGACATTTATAGCTCAAATTTATTGACTCTAATTCATTGCCGAAAGTAGATTTTGAAAGTAATGACTGTATATCTAAAGCATGAGACATCAAAACACTTAAGAAAGCATGACCCATCAATTGAAATCACAATCATTCAATAAAAATCATAAGATACGATTAAAAATCAATGCAATAAGTCATAAAAGAATTAATAGAATTACCACACGCATGAAAAATGGCTTCCTCCATCGTCCCAGTGTTTGGGTTTAGCTCCTCATGTTATTCACGTGCTCAAAATAGGTGTTCATAGCTCAAAAGTGTGAAAAACAAGAGAAAGATAATAACTCAGGCAGTTTGCAACGCTGAAAAGGCGTTACAAACAGACTGTTACAGAAGAATAAGTCTGCCTCTTAAACGATACTAAGGTTCTGCTGTTGAATTTAAGACTGCCCGGCGTTGGTCCAATGTTCTTCAATTAGGGTTCTTGAGAACGACAGTTTTGTAGCGTCGTCTGCAACCCTTTCTCTTCTTCTTCACCTGCTGCTGCCAAATCGAGCTCTGCAGCTTCTCTGATCCTCCGTATAGACCCCCAAATCCTCGACCCCCTTTTCTGGCTTCCACTGCTTCTTTTTATACACCACAGACGAATAAATCCCGAGTATATCTCTCCTTTCTTTCCCCGCGGCAAGTTACGATAATTCCTCCTTAATCTTCTCTGTACGCGTCAAATAGAGTTTTAATCGTTCAAAATTGCATCTCATGATAGAATAGAATCGAACAGGGAAGGAAATATTCTTCCAGTCCACGTAACTTCCAAAAATAAGATCCAAGCAAATCCCGTGATACTTGTATACCCTGTTTTGCTTAGAGCTGATGATCAAGCCCAAGTTTTCCGAGTCCAACACGAATACCAAGCCTGTTTAGGCCTAACAGATCAATCCCAATGAATATACCCGATTGAATCTCCCTAAAAGATGCCGAAAATTTAATCCCTAAATCTGCCAGTCGCTGCTCTTCTTTTCCCGCCAATTTGATTTCAAATGGGGAAGATGATGGATGCCCCTTATCCAGATCGGGTGTGTCTATAGCAGGTGCCTTAAGGGGTGCAAATAACGGTGGGCTACCCCTTATCAAGTGTGTACCCCTTATCCATATTGAGTGTCCGAATAGTAATTTTCTCCCACGAGTGCAAATACCACTTTTCTAGCCAAATTCGCCGCACATGTTTATTTCTCCAAAAACACCTACAAAGACACAAAAAGCCATAATAAATACAAAATCGAGCACTAACAAAATATACAATTGAGATTAAATCAGACACAAAAATGTGTCTATCAAGAGTCTAGAGGAGGATTCAAGATAGAGGATTTTGAGCTTTTATAACTCCTTTTTGTGGTTCTAGTATTCATCATGGAACTAGACAAACGCAAGGATCAAAAGAGAATTACTTACTTGGAATGAAAACCCTTCCTCTCAATCTCTCCAAAGAAGCTTTAATGGAGGCAAAACACAAAACCCTAGTTCACGTATGCGGACGGAAGATGAAGAAGGAGAAGGTTCGCGGACCACATATATATCCCTTATTCATGGGCTTGACCCGAACAAAAACTGTGACCCACTTAAAACTTATGGAATTTCGTTAGAAATTTTCACAACCATGTGAGAGAGAATGAACACAATAGAAATCTACCCAAGCACAACACAACTATACACAACACAAAACCATTTATTGCCCCACTTCAAGATATGTACAAGTGGGGTAGATGCCAACCTTGTTACCATGAGGCATAGTGCGCAGAGGAGTTCTCATGCGACGCGTCTGGTTGATAAGTGTGTACAGTCCCTGTAGTATAATCAAAATAATGATGATAGTCAGGATAGCTGGAGATTTTTATCCTTTGTTTGTACGGACTAGAAGAAGGACATTTCCGATTTCTGGGTTGTACAGTATTAACAGTTTTAACATGATCAACACCCTTTTCGGAATGATTCATAGACTTAACAGAATTAAGACTTTCTAAGAATATAAAAACGCCTTCGAACGCTTTAAACAGATCTTTATCAATTGATCCATCACGATAGTATTCCTAATAGAGATCAAGAGTTAATCTAGAGAGGTTCCATATCCTTGAGCGTATTGAACGTTTTCTCACTCTTTCCTTCTTTTTATTTTTCCCTTCTGATTGCTTCTTAACATCTAAATCTCCCCTTTTAGATGAAGTAAGATTATCATGAGAACCCAGGGGTTTTAACCATAATAATCTTTGAACAATCTTTAGGGAATTCTGGCGTGCGTTACAGATGCCAGGAGCAAGATTTCCAAATGAAATTTCCCATAGGGAAATTTATAAGGAACGAACAAACACAAACTTATTAGGTTTGTCGTGTTTTCCTGCTCTGATACCAATTGAAAAAGCGGGGGTCTAACAACACCACCCAATATTTCGATTAGCAATTTGTATGGACTAACCCAGAATTACTTTGCTAGAGAATCAACTAGACAGTCAGACTCAATCTAGATAAAAAGTATCTCAAGGAGTTAATATCTCAATCTCTTGATTTAATCTTACTCAAGCAAACTGCGAGTCTCGATTAAAGAGAGATAACTTGGACGGTACCAAAGACCAATGTCCAAGGATCAATCAATATCAATCAACAACCAAAGGTTGGATTTCCAATTGATGATCTTAACGCACAACCTGTATTATTTCAATTTAAATAAAATATAATGCGGAAAAGAAATAACACAGACACCAGAAGTTTTGTTAACGAGGAAACCGCAAATGCAGAAAAACCCCGGGACCTAGTCCAGATTGAATACACACTGTATTAAGCCGCTACAGACACTAGCCTACTACAAGCTAAATTCGAACTGGACTATAGTTGAACCCCAATCAGTCTCCCACCGATCCAAGGTACAGTTGTACTCCTACGCCTCTGATCCCAGCAGGACACTGCGTACTTGATTCCCTTAGATGATCTCACCCACAACTAAGAGTTGCTGCAACCCAAAATCACAGACTTGATAATAAACGAATCTGTCTCACACAGAAAAGTCTATCAAAAGGATAAATCTGTCACCCATAGATAAACCTTAGGTTTTGTTCCGTCTTTAGATATAAAATCAAGGTAACATGAACCAATTGATAATCCGGACTTATATTCTCGAAGAACATCCTAGATTAATCAATCACCTCTCAACAATCCTTCCTAACTACACATGCGGTTTGTCGAGGAATCACAAACAATGAGACGAAGATGTCTGTGACTTCTTTATCTTGCCTATCGGAGAACTCTCACGTTCTCAAGCCAATCAAAGATTGTACTCGTACGATAGAAGATGCAAGATCAGATCACCCAACTACGATAAAAGTAGTATCGGTCTGGCTTCACAATCCCAATGAAGTCTTTAAGTCGTTAACTTTGATTTAGAGAAGAAAATCAAAGGTTAATGGAGATCGACTCAGCGAACGCACTAGTATCACACGGACGTGTGGGGATTGATTTTGCTCTAGCTAGATGTCTCCTATATATAGCCTTCAAATCAGGGTTTTGCCTTAGTTACAAAGCAATCCATATTCACCGTTAGATGAAAACCTGATTTAGATTCAAGCTAATATTTCTCAATCGTTAGATCGAAAAACAAAGCTTGTCACACACACTTAGGTAAACGTTTACTGGGTTCGTGAAAACCATGCCCAAACGTGTAAGTGTATGATGGTTCAACATGATAACCCAAAAGGTCAACCATATGAGCATCTCATATTAACCATGTTCTTCTTCACCATAACTAGTTCAATTGACTCAATATGAACTAGTTAGAGAGTCGTTCAATTGCTATGAGATCTTATGTAACTACACAAGACACAATTGAAACAAAGATGATTCGATTCGATTAGAACCGGCTCATGAACATTATAGCCACGGTTTGCATAAAACATTCCTTAATAATTAATGTTTCATGTTCAGAGTACATCTTTAGATCATAACCTCTTAAGCCACAAACAAGTTCGCAGACTTAAGCTAATCGGTTGAGTTTTCCAAACTCAGCGGAAATTCTCGGAAAGAGAACTTTCGCCAGTTCGCGGACTTCGCACACAAACGAGTTTTGGAAAATCCAGCAGAAATTCTCGGTCGAGAACTTCCGTCAGTTCGCGGACTTGGCAAGCCAATTCCACAATCCTACCGATCATGGAATACATGGTTATGTAATCTAAACTCTCATTTCAACCATTGAGACTTCTCAAATGACGCTATGTAGTCTTCATTCACAATCACAGACCGATTCACGTCAGAGCAATTCTCAAAAGTGATTGAAACTTTTCATGACATTCGTCACTAGGTGAAGATAAACCTGATCAAAGCGAAACGCTTTACCAACACACGATTTCGAGAAAAAGATAAGCAATGAATACTCAGCTCGAAATGTCAGGTGTGCAGGATCTAGTCTATATAGCATACGACTTTTCTCTCATAAGAAGTAGGAGATAGAGTAGATAGACTTTTGAGTGATAGATAAGTTCAAGTCTTCACATACCTTTTTGTTGATGAAGTTCCACGGTTCCTTGTGTAGATCTTCGTCGTTGTCGTTGAATCGCCATGAAATTCTTGAGCTCATCTACACTTTTCTTATCCTAGTCCGAGACTTAGCTAATAGGCTAAGGAACCCCTC
>JAJJWW010015151.1:0-43458 GCA_023531295.1 Papaver armeniacum
AGGTATAACTTTCAGAAGTCTGATGCTGGTAGTGGTTTCAGAGTCAGGAGTACAAGTTCCAAGTTCGGTGTAAGAAATTTCAGCCAAGCATATGTAATAAGACCCACGTTCCCGGCATACACGGCAGGCCCGCATTCATTCATCGCATGCATCATACGATTTTCTTTATTCATGGGAATCGTGTCTACGGGATTCAAGCCAAATGGTGGAGAAAGCTAAGCATGCATATGTCTTACAAGGTGTTTACCTATAGAAGCTAGGGTTTCACCTTTTAAAAAAAAAAAAAAAAAAAAAAAAAAAAACAAAACTTCATGCACCTTGGACGGACAGGCGCTACAGTGGCGGCTCCAGCCGGCCGCGCTGCTGGCAATGGCGTGGCAACTGATGCTTGGCAGCGGCTGACTAAGTCACGAGACGAGGAGGCGTATGCAGCAACAAAAAAATCGTTGAGAAAAAGAAAAAGGGTTTGGCTTCTTTTATAGACAAAATTGAAGAATCCCATAGAACAAGGATACCTCTTTGGCTAGTTCCCTCTTCGATTCAAATACCCAAAGAAGAGAGCAGTGCCCATGAGCATTCCATCCAAAGCGTGACGGCGTGGGAAACTAGCGGTCGGCCAACACTCTTAGGGTAAACTCCTTTTATCTGTCTTTCTCACATATGTATGTCACCATCTCATGCCTACCACACAATAGTGTAACCATTATATGCTAGGCGGGGACTTAATGTTGATGGTGGATTTTCGTTTAAGGTTAAATTTGTAAATAACCGGAAAACTCATGCTGCTGACATCTTGTAAAAGATAAAGCCATTTATAAAGTGTTGGATACTCCCTCACTTAATTCACCAAGAATGGAGCATGTAGCAGCAATCCCATTCAGCAGAATACATGAAATTCCTCGAGGTTGGAGCATGTAGCAACAATCCCTTCCTGTGAATTTCATATCGACCTTGTATTTCCGAGTACTCATTATCGAGTGTGGCATGACGGTAGGTGTTACTCTTACAGAGTAACACGAACCTCAAACACTATAATGAAACCATGTGCTGAAATACCGTACAGGTTGATTCTCGGTGTGTTATACTGGCTAGAGCCCTCTCGGTGTGTTATACTGGCCAGATTGAGCCCCTCTCGGTGTGTTATACTAGCGGATTGAGCATCAGACGCTGACCATATCGGTCGGATGTGATCCGATCATGATCATCCAACTCCACGAGCATGATTGGATGACCCCAGATCAATTCCATCACCCCAAGCGAGTATGGAATACACCGGCCGACCGCATGAGTCGACTATTGGCCTTCGCTTGCGAAGCCGTCCATACCAAGCATTATGGACGGAAAACCTAAATTAGGGTTTGCGGCATATTACATGTCACGCAAAGCAGTCTCAACCATCCATCTTGCGGGTATAGATGGAGGGTGTAGATGTAGACTCAAAGGGCCGGAGCATGTCGACACGATCACCATGTGGCAGCTTACACACTTGACCCGATCGGTCAAAACCAACCATGATTAGTTACTGACACATTCAGTCACTTTGAAAGAGCATGGTGCTGCGGCTTTGAAAGCCAAAGTTAGGGTTCGAAGCCATCAGCGGCGTCCGTCTTCTCGGCACGAATGGAGGTCACTGATCAAATCGAGCGAGTCAGGTCATACCGGCCATGACCACGGTGGGCCCCATCTACCCCCTCATGTAATCGGCCAAGGCATATCATGCCGGCTAATCCAACGCATCGCTCGAACATGCGTGGTTACACTTCCCAAATTGCAAATTGATCTCGACCGCTCGGCTTCACAGGACGAGTTGGTGGCTTAGATCACGTTTTCATGGGATAGTCGGGTATAGGCGTGAACATCAGCTTACCATCTTCACGTCAAACCAGTAGGCCAAGGCCAGGCCAAGTTAGGTCGTCTTGGAAAACACGCCGGAAAAGAGTGTGGCGCGCGGCTTCTTGCGGTATCAAACTTCATCGCAAAATCAATCTCGAGCCACTCCTCTTTGGCAGTCCAAGGTGGGTAAGCCCCGAGATCGCTTCCATGAGACAGATACGAGGCACCTACACCATCATGCGCGTCAACAATGTAGTAATTGATCCTCTCAAAATCCTTCCCATGCTTGGTTTCGACCAAGGTAGGAAGATGTTCTGCACCTCTTAAAACCTAATATTCTGCTTCATAAATTGTGAGATGAGTGTCTCGGGAAGCTCATCTCCTTCAGGTCAACTACTGACTTGGTTATCTGTTTAGTGGGAGTCAATTAGTCGATAAGGCGTCATACCCATCACCTTACCACACATGATACAGTACACCGCATGAAATACCACGATACTTCACAAGTATCGACTTTACAAAATACTTGATTATTGATTGACGATCATCTTATCTTTCGTGGATCCGATCCGTATTCAGGAACATCAATCATGTCACAAGCCAGGATACACTCAAAGTGTTAGTGCAGCGGTTTCACCGGCGTGCGGCGTGCGGCGCGCCATCACAGAACGTGTTAGGAAGTCATGGGCGGTTAGAGATGAAGCAGGAGAAGTGGGCAAGGCTGGTCGTGTATCACTAGCACACAACTCCACTACTCCATCATTCCCTACCTCCACTTCCCGAGAAACGTGAATGAGGCTCAATGACTTGTATAAATAGGTTCTCAGCTCTATTTCAAGCAGAGGACAGAACAACACAAGTTCGGACGGCGAGGAAACCAAGTGTTATACAACAACCGTATTCAAACACTCAGAGCACTGCTTGCATCAGCCAGTAAGCTTGCTCATCTTTGCTTACAAGTCATAAGCAAGCCAACACCTTCACAATCTCAACACCTTCTTCGCTTCCCTCCTAAGATCAACCCATCTCCTTCGACTTGTGGCAAAAACAAGTACTAGAGCAGCCATTTTCTTGGTTTAGGTCGGACTTGCACTGAATTGATCTCTCGAATCTACAAGCACTCACAGCATGTAGTGCATTTGTTTGAAGGTTTAGATTCATTCCTCATCCACACCCAAGTTGCAAATTCTGCAGGAGTAGTTTTCACCCATCAACAATGGTGAAAACGTTTTCACCCATTAACACCATGCGGTTACCACCTCCTCCCATTATTTCACCGCTTCTCTCTTCCTTCATGAGGCGAGTGCGTTTCAATCTCAGACTTGTATAAATAGGTCTTACCTATTTCCACAGGACAACAAGTCTCGGTCGGGAGAAAAATACTACACTCTCAGAAAAGGCAGCTTTTGCAAGCTCTCAAAAGCTTTCATCTCTTGCAAGCTTAGAAGCTTTCAGCTTACGTGCAAGTCAGAGACACTACTTCTCCCAGAATTGTTATGGCCTCAACACCTTTCTTTGCTTCCCTCCCCAAATCAACCCTTCTCCTCCAGCTTTGTGGCCGAAGCAAGTCTGGGCACTGGCCATTTCTTGGTTTAGGCCGGACTTGTACAGATTATCTCTCGAATCTATAAAGTGCTCACGTGCGGCACATTTGTTTAGGGTTTGAACCGGTTTCTCACTCACTCACAGAATTTACAGAAATCGGCGGAAAGCGATTTTCACCCATAAACAATTGGCGACCACGGCGGGAGGATTGATCTATCGGCTACTGATATCAGGCTGTCGAGTCTCGTTCTTCGACCCAGGATGTCAAGATGGTAGGGGAAGGCGACTCAATCCGACTCAACTACCAGAACAACCGGTTGCCGATTGTAACAACTACAAGAAAAGCCGGGGACTCGTGAAGATGCTACCGGCGATTGGGGACTTGCTTTGGCGATGCTCCGGCAAAGCCGCCTTTACTTGGAGAGGCGTGTTCGCAAAAACCTATGAAGTGAGTAAATTTAAGTGGGCAAGATATACCATCATTTTTAGGTTCTTAGTAAAGCAGTCATACTATATGCGTCGTGTGCCTATTGCTAGCATACACTTTCATAAAAGCAATATTCCTTTCACAAAACATAATGTCGAGTTATATTATCAAACCATTCATCCAGAAATAATCCAATATCCTCAAAAGCTACAATTTATCTATCAAAAGCAGTCAAACTTTGAACCAGGACATCCAATATGTTTTTCCAAAAAAAAAAAAAGAAAAGAAGAACCTAAATGAAAGTTTATGCAGAGAAACATTCAGGAAAATCATCCATGAGATGCTGCTTTTCTTGGAGAAAGTCAACTTGCGTCTTAAGAGTAGCTCTCTTCATAGTTAACATCTTAGAAAGCTTTTCGAGTTCTACCTCCTGTCAGTGCAATCTCCCTCGGCGGAAGGCTTTCGATTGCTTGCATCTTTCAACTACGGATCTCGACAAGGCGCTTCGACAAACCACGAAGTGTTGAACTCCTTTCTACGCACACGTCGCGATGGTGCTCCGGTCGGCAATAACGTCTTCAGAAGCGGTGTGACCGGTCACCTCACCATATCCTTGATGGAAGATAAAGCCTCTTCCCATGCAGCTTAACCAGCGCAAATCGACTAGTGACCTTCTTGGTTGTGGCCATATGTCCGTACTCTCTCGGTTCGGTGTACAACGCCTCATACTTAGCTGACTGCTATGACGCCAACTTGACACATGACTGGATAAGGAACCAAGTACGGAGGATCAAAAATGGCTGCTGCCAGCTGGCCTCACGACTCATGAGGGTTTTCTTCCATGTCTCGGCAGTAACCATCGAGAGAATCATCCTAGTTTGGACCACATACATGCCGACAGTGGCTAACTCCCATCTCCAAGTCACGGCGAGTAGTCACCAAAAGCGAGTTTCGTGTGGCTCCACCCCAGAAGTCGTCCTCGAGCAGGATTCCTCCTGCGAGCCAGGTTAGACATTTTTCAAAAGAAACGGAAGAAGAAAGAAAGAAGCGAAACTCATCGAACCACTTCAGAAAAAGAACCGGTCTGCTGAGAGGAATCACTCTCACTTGTCGAACTTTCCTTATTTCTCGACTCATCACGTCTATGAGTAGGCTCGGTCTGCAGCGGAGTTCTTCGAAGAAATTGCAGTCTCTGGCAGCGTGCGAGCGTGGCGTGTAACACTCACGAAGCCACTGGAAGGAAACAAGGCGCATGTTTTATTGAGAAATTCACGTGTGTTGAGACAAACTAACAAGGAGAGCGTACGTACACGGTTGTTGGAAGAAGCCCGAAGACCGCGAGTGCGGGAGGATCTTGTGGCGCAGACGTGACGATTCTTAGTCCTATTTGTTCCTTTGCCTTGGGACTTTCAGAGGTTGCCGGGCAACTTTTCGCAGGATCTCTCAACATCGGATACTTCTTCAAGCTCTTTGGGAAGGTTTCTTGAAACATTCTCCACCACGATTTTACAAATCTTGGATCATAATAAACTCATCGCGCGAGAACTCATTATAGCCAAAAATTAAATCCGAAGTCACTCTTCAGTTTGAAAGAAGGGGCGGATGCCGGATAAAGGCACTGGCATTGAGGCGGCATGCAATGAATCTTTAGGAACCACCAGTGGTAAGCCAAGAGGTACCCCTTGATCGCAACCCATGTAATGACGGAGTTGATATTATGTGACTATTGGAAAGATCCCATGAAGAAAAGGCGGCATATGGCCAGGACATGCAGCTTTGAATAAACAAGTTTTCCACCAACACTCAAGTTGTCGTCGAGAGAAGACAAAGACATGTTCGGAGCTTGAGAAGCAAAGGTGTCAATTTAGTCACCGACTATGGGCCAAGCTCATGGCGCGATTTCATGCGACTTATCGAGAAGACTAACCAAGCTCACGCCAACTCTTGGGCCTTTGTTCACCCTTCGAAGAATTGGCCGCCTGACTTCCTTGGGAGTGAAGGCATCGGATTTAGACATAATTCTCAAAAGTGCTCCCATAGCCAGACTTGCGAAAAGCAACGTGCACATATGAATCCACTTTCATGAAACCATTCGAAACTCGCATGTTCATGACTAGGTGATCCGGATGCATACGGAGGCAGGAATAGCTGCCAATGGGAAGAACTTCACCTTTGCTAACTTCCATGACAATCACTAGCAACCTCGGTCTTATTTCCTTCTTGCCGAACCGTCATCAAAAATGTCTCTAGACAGCGAGAGAGCCAAAAATGCTGCAACATGAAGATCAACGCTTTTGTTTAGGTTCGGCTCGTCAGAAACCATTGGAATGTCACCATCTATAAAAAGAAACCTTTCATCCTCTTTAGGACGAGAATCCTTGACTTCTTGATGGAGTCTTTAAGGCGTAATCTCCCAACTTAAGCGGCAAGGTCTTCCGCGTCTTTTTCCTCACCTTGGACAATCGGATATTAAGATTCCCAGATTAGAGAAGATTCGGCAAGAGAAGCCACACTCTCCCGAAAGTTACTTCACCCCCATCTGCATATGATCGTATGGGTGTAGAACCATCTGGAGATGGACCAAGCCCAGGATATCCTTCCTAAATCCCAGAGATTTCTTGAAGCTCATGTGACATCAATAATGCTTTAGCTCGAGTCAGAGTTATTTATGTGCTCCTACTCACCATGAACTCAACCCATCTATCAAAAGAGCGAAATGGACTTTGACACATCAAATCAATGTTGGAAGAAGAGTATACCCCTTTATGAAACGGGCAGTATGATGTTCTGCAGAGCGGGCAAACGTATTTCTCTTTTCATCTTCACCAGGACAACAAAATTGGCACAAAACACGGGTGATTCTTTTGAGCGAGCTGCGGGGGTCTAGCAAAAGAATTCATCATCCGTGTTTGGTTTGGAACTGGAACATCCTTGATGAGCGAAATTTTGACCGAGGTAACATCTTGTCGGTTTCTTATATGATTTAGTAACGAGATATCTGCTTTTTGAAGAAAAGCGAAATTATCTCACGACACATAATGCTTTTAACAAAAGAAAAAAAGGAGGAGAAGGGTGTATTCTCTACGGGTTCAAAACTGCACGATATTTTTCTCAGGTTGAAAATTGCCACGGTATTTTACTACGGGCTCAAGTCGTCTGCGGTATCCTTCTTGGGTTCAAAATATATATGGAGCATTTTTCTACGGGTTCAAAAGCGCATGAGTATTTCCTTCGGGGCGAAATTCATATATACGATATTTCTATGGGTTCGAAGTCATATGGAAGCCCACATACTCTGATATTCTTAACGGGATTCATATCGATGGTATTCTCTCACAGGGTTCAAAAGCGCACATATGATATTTTCCTCGAGTTCAAATTTATATACGCAATATTTTATATGCGGCTCAAGAAGCGTCTGCAGTATCCTTCCGGGTTCAAAATTATATATGGACACTTTCTACGGGTTCAGATAATATACGGTATTTCCCTTAGGTGCATATATACGGTATTTTCCTGCCAAGAAACACGCCAAAGAAATTATATACGCAATATCATTGCAAGTTATAAAGAAAACGCCTGCTCTTAGGGTTTGCACCTACATAAAAAAGCCACCACGTGCGTTTGGTAAGCTTTTCTTGCAGGGTAGTGACCACATTGACCGCGCATGCCCGTTGCTTTTGTCCCGGCCACGCTGTTGTAGCTTTCATTACCTAGCGTGTGGCCTAATACGCTGGTAGCCACTTACACTCAACGTACAACCTACCACCAAGGCATTCCATGCCATTGGCACATGCTAGCAGCTCGGCATTGCCACTTGCGCTCGAGGGTGCAACTTCATGACAAGGCATTATCGCACATGCCATTGGCACATGCCACACGCGCCACTAAGCGGCACCACTTGCGCTCAAGATGCAACCAACACTCGAGACATCAACACAAAGCGTGGGATGCTTTCCCGGTCTTGGTTTGGCGGTCCTGACATCTCCAGCGTACACTCGCTCCACATTAAGCGTGAATAGGAATAAGCGGTCAAATAAAAGAAGAAATAATGGTGAAAACGTTTTCACCCATTAAACACCATGCGGTTACCACCTCCACCCATTATTTCACCCTTTACTCTCTTCCTTCATGAGGCAAAGTGCGTTTCAATCTCGACTTGTATAAATAGGTCTTTATTTCCACCGAGATAACAAGTCTCGGTCGGAGAAAAATACAACACTCTCGAGAAAAGGCAACTTTGCAAGCTCTCCAAAAGCTTTCATATCTTGCAAGCTTCTAAGCTTTCACTTTCTGATCAAGTCGAGACACTACTCTCCCAGGAATTATTCTGGTCTCGACACCTTTCTTTGTTTCCCTCCCAGAATCAACCCTTCTCCTCCACTTTGTGACCAAAGCAAATGCAGACGGCCATTTCTTGGTTTAGGCGGACTTATGCAGTTGATCTCTCGAATCTATAAAGTGCTCACGTGCGGCACATTTGTTTAGGAGTTTGAACCAGTTTCTCACTCACCTATCGAATTTACCAAAATCGTGAAACGATTTTCACCCATGATTGGCGACCGCGGCGGGAGGATTGATCTATCGGCTACAATGTGGTGTCGATCTCGTTCTTCGACCCGAGATGTCAAGATGGTAGGGGAAGGCGACTCAATCCAACTCAACTACCAGACAACCCGGTTACCGGTTGTAAAGACTACACAAGAAAAGCCCGGGGACTCGAGAAGGTGCTACAGAAAGACTTGCGGCTACCAGCGATGTGGGGACTTCTTAGAAACTACACGGCAGGGTCTTTACCTTGCAACAAAGCCGCCTTTTACATGGAGAGGGCGTGTTCGCAAAAAACCTATGAAGTGAGTAAATTTAGGCAGGCGAGATATACCATTGTTTTAGGTTCTTAGTAAGCCAGTCATACTCTGCGTCTTGTACTATTGCTAGCACACACTTTCATAAAAGCAATATTCCTTTCTAAAATATAATCGAGTTATATTATCAAATCATTCATCCCGAAATAATCAATATCCTCAAAAGCTACGAAATTTATCTATCAAAATAGGTCAAACTTTGATAGGACATCAATATATTTTTCAAAAAAAAGAAAAAGAAGAACCTAAATGAAAGTTTACGAGAGAAACATTCAAGGAAAATCATCAGCAGGTCTGCTCTTCTTGGATAAAGTCAACTTTGCGTCTTCAAGAGCCGCTCTCTTCATAGTTAACATCTTAGAAAGCTTTTGAGTTCTACCTCTGTCGTGCAATCTCCTCGGCGGAAAGGCTTTTCGATTTCAAATCTTTGACACGGATCTCGGCAAGGCCTTGACAAACCACGAAGTGTTGAACTCCTTTTTCTACAGCACACGTCGCGATGGTGCTCCCGATCCGATAACGTCTTGGCTTGGTGTGACCAGTCACCTCACGCATATCCTTGATGGAAGATAAAGCCTCTTCCACACGCTTAACCAGCGCAAATCGACTAGTGATCTTCTTGGCTATGGCCATATGTCCTACTTCTCCCAGTTCTGGTGTACAACGCCTCATACTTAGCCCGGCTTATTTGAAACCGCCAACTGACACATGACTGGATAAAGACCAAGAAACGGGGGGATCAAAATGGCGCACAAGTGGCCTCCATGACTCGCAAAGGGTTTTCTTCCATGTCAACTGAGAAACCATCAGAGAATCATCCAGCCGTTTGGACCACATATGTGCCGGCAATTGGCTAACTCCCATCTCCAAGTCACCAGGCGGTGGTCAAAAGGCCAGTTTTCGTGTGGCTCACACCCCGAATCGTCTCGGGCAGTTCCTCCTAAGAACTTGAGTTAGACATTTTTTCATAAAGAAGAAACGGAAGAAGAAAGAAAGAAGCCTTGAGGAAACTCAAGAACCACTTCCAGAAAAAGAACCAGTCTTTGCCGGAGAATCACTCTCACTTGTCGAACTTTCTTCTTTCGACTCATCACCGCTATGAGTAGGCTCGGTGCCATAGAATTCTTGAAGAAATTGCCATCTCGGCAGCGTGCAAGGGCGGCGTGGCATTAACACTACTAGAAGCCCGGAAGAAACAAGACGCATGTTTTCGGCAAAAATTCCGTGTGTTGAGACAAACCAACAAGGAGGCGACACGTGCACGGTTATTGGAAGAAGCGAAAGACACGAGCTGCGGGAGGATCTTGTGAAACCGCCGGGAACCCGCCCGACACGATTCTTAGGTCCTCTGTTCCTTTGCACAGGGACTTTAGAGTTCCAGGACAACTTTTCGCAGGATCTCTCAACATCGGATACTTCTTCAAAGCTGCAGGAAGGTTTACAACGAACATTCTCCACCACGATTTTACAAAATCTTGGATCATAATAAACTCATCGCGCGAACTCATTATAGCCAAAGTCGTCGAAGTCACTCTTCCGTTTGAAAGAAGGAAGGCGGATACCGACTCAAAGGCAGCATTGAGGGCGGCATGCAATGAATCTTTAGGAACCACCAGGTGGTAAGCAAGAGGTACCCCTTGATCGAAACCCATGTGACGACGGCGCGGTCAATATTGTATGTATTTATTCGGAAAGATCCCATGAAGAAAGGACGGCATATAATGGGACATGCGGCTTTGAATAAACAAGTTTTCACCAACACTCAAGTTGTCGTCGGAAGACAAAGACATGTTCGGAGGCAGAAGCAAAGGTGTCAATTTGAGTCACCGACCTATGGGCCAGAAGCTCCCATGGGCGATTTCATGCGACTTATCGAGAAGACTAACCAAGCTCACGCCAACTCTTGGGCCTTTGTACACCCATGAAGAATTCGAGCCGCCCCAACTTCGCGGGGAATCGAAGGCATCGGTTTGGACATAATTCTCAAAGTGCTCCCATAGCCGGACTTGCAGAAAACAGCGTGCACATATGAATCCACTTTCATGAAACCATTGAAACTCGCATGTTCGCAACTAGGTGATCCGGATGCACATACGAGGTAGCAAGGAATAGCTTGCCAATGGGAAGAACTTCACCTTTGCTAACTTCATGCCAATCACTAGCAACTCGGTCTTATTTCCTTCTTGCAGGCAAATCATCAAAAATGTCTCTAGACAAACCGAAGAGAGCCAAAAATCTTTTGCTGACATGAAGATGTTGCTTTTGTTTAGGTTCGGCTCGTCAGGAAACCATTGAGATATCCATGACTATAAAAGAACCTTTCATCCTCTTTCGGACGAGAATCTTTCGACTTCGAGTGGAGTCTTTAGGCGTAATCTCCCAACTTAGCGGCAAGGTCTTCGCATCTTTTCCTCACCTTGAGACAATCGGATATTAAGATTCTGGTTCTGGGAAGATTCGACAAGAGAGCCACACTCTCCAAAGAAAGTTACTTCACCCCATCTACATATGATCGTATGGGTGTCCGAACACCATCGGAGATGAAAGCAACCAAGCCAGGGATATCCTTCCTAATGCGGAGATTTCTTGAAGCTCGGTGACATCGATAATCTGCGCTCGAGTCAAGTTGGTATTTATGTGCTCCCTACTCACCATGAACTCAACCCATCTATCAAAAGAACGCAATGGGCTTTGACACATCCACGAAATCAATGTTGGAAAAAGAGTATACCCCTTTATGAAGACGAGAACCGTATGATGTTCTCAGGCGAACAGAACGTGTTCTCTTTTCATCTTCTGCCAGGTTAACAAAATTGGCACGAAACCTGGGTGATTCTTAGAAGCGGGGGCAAAGGGTTACAGCAAAGAATTCATCATCCGTGTTTTGTTTGGAACTATGACATCCTTCGATGAGGCGAAATTTTGTTCGGGTAACATCTTGTCAGATTTCTTCATAACGGTTTAGTAACGAGATATCTGCACACGAAAAAGACGAAATTATCTCACGACACATAATCGCACCCAACAAAAAGAAAACCTAAAAAAAAAAAAGGGAGAGGGTGTATTCTCTACGGGTTCAAAACTGCACACGCAGTATTTTCTTGAGGTTCAAAATTATATCATGATATTTTATACGGAGCTCAAGTCGTCACGGTATCCTTCTTCGGGTTCAAAATTATATATGGAGCATTTTCTACGGGTTCAAAAAGCTGTCATGTGATATTTCCTTGAGGACAAGAAATTCATATATGCAATATTTCCTATGGGTTCGAAGTCATATGAAGCACATATACGATATTCTTCTTCGGGATTCATATACGGTATTCTCTGCGGGTTCAAAAGCTGCACATGATATTTTCTCAGGGGTTCAAAATTATATACGCAATATTTTATATGGGCTCAAGTGCGTGCGGTATCCTTCCCGGGTTCAAAATTATATATGGAGCACTTTCTACGGGTTCGAATAATATATGCGGTATTTCCCTTGGGTGCATATATACAATATTTTCAAAAGAAGCACGCCAAGAAAATTATATCACAATATCATTGCAAGGATTATAAAGAAAAATGCCTACTCTTAGGGTTTGCACCTACATAAAAAAGGAAACAAGGAAATCTTGGAAGACATGCACGGAAGGCTGGTTTTTCTTTGTAACTCTGCCGCTAGTAGGAAAGGATGAAAGGAATAAGGTGCAAGATGAGAGAAAGGGGTTTTATGTATATGGCGTGAAGATTAGAAATAGGAAGGATTTCCCTTTGCAAAAGTCGTCTCTGGAGCTCCCAAGGGGCCTTGACTTCCCAATGCCGCCCAAGTTGCACCGGTCCCACCAATTGCGCCAACTTCCCAATGGCCAAACCATCAAGCACGCACGGCTTCCCTACATGCCTTAGGTCCCAGGTGTGCTAACGTGTCTCTCGAGTTTCCCCACTCACGTGTGACTTCCCAATGACCACCCAAGTCCCATGACAAGCAGCTCGAAGCTTCCCTACCCTTCGCGGTCCCACAGCTTGCTTGCGCTCGGTTCTAACTCGCGTCAACTTCTCAACGCAGCCCAGCTTCCTGTCTCTCACGCGCTGACTTCCCAATTGTGCCGACCTCTGGGTTGCGCAAAAGCCCAGCCGAGCAAGGATTCCAAATCCTTTTATAAAAGGTTGGACAAACCTCCTCGATTCTCTTTACGGTTCTTTGCGATGTTTGTCACCATCTTATGCTTACCTTGCAACAAAGCTCACCCATTAAGGCTAAGCGGGGGACTTAAAGTTGATGGTGATTTTTAGACAAGGGTAAAATCGTAAAACCCCAAATAACCTAAATGTCATGCGGTGACACATTTATTAGAACATTTAATGCATGTAGTGGAGTAATTAATAGGGGTATTTTTTCAAATTAGGGTTACAGAAAAAACCCTAATTCCCCTCGTGCGAGGCTGGCCGAGATCATGCCGACCACACCTAGCCCAAGCTAAGCGCCATGCCCAAATGCACTCTTTGCCTTGGCCCTAACTACGGTAATCACGCCAAATGCGCCAAAGCATGCCAACCATGCTAGCCGCACCTCGTGCCAATGGAAAATCATGCCAGCACACTGGCTCACAGCTGTTACATCTGTCTGAGTGGCAAATCATGCCAGCCATACCAAACGCGCCCGAAGCATGCCAACCATGCTAAGCCGCACCTCCGTGCCAATGGCAAATCATGCCAGCCACACCTAGCTCAAGCTAGCCGCATCTCTATCTTAGATGGCAAATCATGCCAGCCATACCAAAACGCGCCGAAGCATGCCAACCATGCTAGCCGCACCTCCCGTGCCAATGGAAAATCATGCCAGCCCAAGCTAGCCGCATCTCTATGCCAATGGCAAATCATGCCAGCCATACCAAACGCGCCGAAGCATGCCAACCATGCTAGCCGCACCTCCGTGCCAATGGCAAATCATGCCGCCACACCTAGCCCAATCTAGCCGCATCTCTATGCCGATGGCAAATCATACCAGACCATACCAAACGCGCCGAAGCATGCCAGCCATGCTAGCCGCACCTCCGTGCCAATGGCAAATCGCGCCAGCCACACCTGGCCCAAACTAGCCGCATCTCTTGTGCGGTGTAAATCATGCCCGGCCATGCAGGCAGCGAGCATGCCCGACCATCTTGCAGCACCTCAGGTGCGATGACAAATCTTGCCGACCACACCTGGCCCAATCTGGCGCGTCTCTATGCGGAGTGGCCAAATCATGACCGATCCATACCAAGCAGCTTGTGCACATGCTAACCATGCTAGCCAGCGCCTCAGGTGCCAATGGTAAATCATGCAGTAGTCACACTTAACCAGAGCTAGGCAGCCATGCCAAACACACTCTTGCACTTGGCCCTACTTCATTTGGTCACGCAGCAAGCTTGAGCACACATGCCACCTGCCTTGGCCTGCTACTTGGCCACCAGGTCACGCAACGCCAAGTCAACCACCCTTCATTTGGCCCGATCCGCCACGGCAGCCCAGGCACCCTTACCTTGGCCTAGCCACGCCATGCCAAGTAGCTACCAGTTCACCTAGCTTGCTGGACCATACAACGCTAGGCCAAATTGTGCCACGTCATGCCATTGGCACATGCTCAACATGCTACATTTGGTAGCTTTTCTCACCAAGGCATGGCCACTAATGGCCAAAGCATGCCATTGGCACATGCCGACATGCATCATTGTAGCTTTCTTACAGCAGTAGTCATGTGAGCCCTATTGGCCACGCATGCCATTGGCTTTATCTGACATGCATCCTTTGGTAGCTTTCTTACCGAGGTAGTGACCTTTATTGGCCACGCATACCGTTGGCACATGCCAACACGCTCGGCGGTAGCTTTCATTACCTAGTCGTGGCCCAATATGTTGGTAGCCACTTACGCTCAACGTGTGACCTACCGCCCAAGGCATTCACACATGCCATTGGCACATGCCACTAAGCGGCTCGGCATTGCCACTTGCTCCCGGTGCGGCTCATGACAAGGCATTTAAGCACATGCCATTGGCACATGCCACATGCGCGCTAGCGGCACCACTTGCACTCAAGATGCAACCAACACTCGAGACATCAGCTCTCTATTTGGGATGCTTTCCGGGGTCTTGGTTTGGCGGTCACGACATGCAGCGTACACCTAAGCTCACATTAATAAAGCGTGAATAGGAATAAAGCGGTCAAATAAAAGAGGAAATAATGGTGAAAACGTTTTCACCCATTAACCATGCGGTTTACCACCTCCTCCCATTATTCACCCTTTACTCTCTTCCTTCATGAGGCAGTACGTTTCAATCTCGACTTGTATAAATAGGTCTTACCTATTTCCACCCAGACAGCAAGTCTCGTAAGGAGAAAAATACTACTCTTAGAAAAGGCAACTTTGCAAGCTCTCAAAAAGCTTTCATCTCTTGCAGCTTAGAAGGCTTTCACTTTCTGAGTACAAGTCGAGACACTACTCTCTAAATTGTCTGGTCTGGCTTACCTTTCTTTGCTTCCCTCCCCAAATCAACCCTTCTCCTCCATTTTGTGAATAAAGCAAGTCTGGAGCAGACCATTTCTTGGTTTAGGCCGGACATGCAGTTGATCTCTCGAATCTATAAAGTGCTCACGTGCAGCACATTTGTTTAGGGTTTGAACCGGTTTCTCACTCACCTACCTTTGCAGAAATCAGCGGAAGCGATTTTCACCCATAGCTCAGCTGACATAAACCGCCGGACCAATACCCCGTGTATGTATCCCCCGGTTTGTGACATGATTGATGTCTCAGAGGTGTGTGGATCGTGGGACCCTGAGAGAAAGTTGCATGTAATGCTAGATTAAATAACTAAGTTATTTAGGAAGTCGTACTTGTGAGTATCGTGTGGTATTCTATGCGAGTCTTGCATCAGTATATTCAACATGTATGAAGCATCGTTGTTTTGGGCGTCTCCATAGCCTCATGTCGGCCTACTTCATGTGATGGTTGGGAGGTTGCTTAAGCAAGTCTCCCTTGGCCGACCACATAGTGTGGTGAAGTGACAGTGATGATCACCATGACGCCTCAGCGACCAATTAACTCGACCCCGGGGCTGTATAGCCATGCCGGTGAAATTGGACGAGCGAGATGATCTTTGAGACACTCATCTGCGGCCGTTGGTGGAATTAGGGTTTTTGAAGAGGTGCGCAAGCATTACTCGCTGACTTGGTCGAATCAAGCTTGGGATACAATTTTAGCGGGGCGATCGTGCATGTGTAGACCACATGACGGTGTGGCGCACATACCTTATTGTCTCGTGAAAGTGTGATCGGGCCACTCGATTTGTCAGAGGCAAAGAGTTGAGGTGGGTCGAGATCAATTATTATAACAATCTGGTGTCGCAAAAGCCGCGCATCATGCTAACTTCGGGCACGCGTTTCCAAGGCGACTAGCTTGGTGGTCTTGGCGATTAGTCGGTATCTGGACATTTACAGTGTACACGTCCATACCTTAATATCCCATAAAGAAACGTGATACGAGCCATTCAATTTATCAGAAGGCAAAGTTGAGTGGTCGAGATTAGTTTTGCGATCGGGGAGGTGTGACCATACCTATTTCGGGCGTGAGAATCGAGGCAACCGGGCATGATATGCCTTGGCGCGATCGGGTGTGTGGAGATAGATGGGCCACGGTGGTCATGTTGTGCCCAGAACTGCTGCAGTATAATCTGGACCCATTCGTGCGGGGAGAAAATGGGCGTTGCGATCAATGCAAACCCTAATTAGGAGTTTTGCGACGTGCGGCATGCCACTTTGGGCGCACGATGCGGAACGACCAACTATAGTTGGGTCACGGCGATCCGGTCATGTATGTGGCGGGCCACGGTGTTTGTGTTGACATGCTGGGGCCCTTTGAATCTACATCTACACCCTCCATCTATGCTTGCGAAGATGGATTGTTTGCTGTTTTGTGACACATGTAATGTGCCGCAAACCCTAATTTAGGTTTTTCGTCCATACTACTTTGGCTTGGACGACTTGGAAAAACTATGCCACCCTTTTTAGGAGGCGGAGCCATGTGGGGCCGCGTTGAGTCGGTAGTGAATATTCGATACCTTCTTGGGGTCATGGATTCAATCTAGCCATCCAATCATCTTTGGTGAAGTTGGATGGTCGTGATGGTTTACGAGGCGATATGGATAGGTCGATTCAAACATGCTCAATCATTTAGTATAACCTGTAGAGTTGTATGCTTTGATCGGTGTTGATGGTGGTTTTTAGACAAAGGGTAAAATCGTAAAACCCCAAATAACCTAATATCACCGGTGACACATTTATTAGAACATTTAATGCATGTAGTCGATGCAATTAATAGGGGAGTATTTTTCAAATTAGGGTTGTGAGCAAAGCCTAATTTCCTCAGTGCCTGATGGCGAGATCATACCCACCTAGCCAATCTGGCCAGCGTCATGCCAAATGCACTTTGCCTTGGCCCTAGCTACGCTAATCACGCCAAATACGCCAAAGCATGCCAACCATGCTAGCCGCACCTCAGTGTAATGGCAAATCATGCCCAGCCACACCTAGCTCAAGCTAGCAATCTCTATCTGCAGATGGCAAATCATGCTAGCCATACCAAGCTTGTAAAGCATGCCAACCATGCTAGCCGCACCTCCGTGCCAATGGAAAATCATGCCCGACCACACTGAAAGCTCAGGCTAGGCGTCTCTATGCCGATGGCAAATCATGCCAGCCATACCAAACCTTGTGACATGCCGACCATCTGGCAGCACCTCTCAGGTGCCAATGGAAAATCATGCCATCCCACACAGCCCAAGCTAGCCGCATCTCTATCACGATGGCAAATCATGCCAGCCCGTACCAAGCGGAAGCATGCCAACCATGCTGGCCGCACCTCCGTGCCAATGGCAAATCATGCCGACCACACCTAGCCCAATCTGGCAGCGTCTACATCTTGGAGTAGCCGTCATGCCCGACCGTACAAACAGCGGCTTGTGCCAACCATGCTAGCCGCACCTCCGTGCCAATGGTAAAATCATGCCAACCACACTTAGCAGAGGCTAGCCGCGCCATGCCAAACACACACTGCCTTGGCCCTAGATACACTGGTCCACGCCATAAGCAAACACCCTTACCTTGGCCCTAGTCACGCCACGCTAAACCAAACACCCTTACCTTGGCTAGCACGCCATGTAAAGTAGCGTAGCACCTAGGCTTGCAAACCATGCAACCTAGGCCAAGTGTGTGCCATTGCACATGCCAACACGCTGTTGGTAGCTTTTCCTAACAGGCGCGACCCGGATTAGTAGTGCATGCCAACACGCTCATTTGGTAGCTTTCCTACCAAGGCGCGACCAGGTGGCGCGCATGCCATTGGCACATGCCAACACGATCATTTGGTAGATTTTCCTACCAGCGCGACCCAAGTTGGCCACGCATGCCATTGGCACATGCCAACATGCTCGCAGTAGCTTTTCTGAGCGCGACCAAAGTTGGCCACGCATGCCATTGGCACATGCCAACAACGCTCATTTGGTAGCTTTTCCTACCAAGAGCTTGACCCAAATTATTAGCATGCCATTGGCACATGCCAACATGCTCGCTGGTGGCTTTTTTCAAGGCGCGACCAAGTTGGCCACGCATGCCATTGGCACATGCCAACACGCCACAGTGGTGCTTTTCCTACCAAGGCGCGACCCAAATTGGCCACGCATGCCATTGGCACATGCCAACATGCTCATTTGGTAGCTTTTTCTACCAGGTAGCGACCAAAGTTAGCCACGCATGCCATTGGCACATGCCAACACGCTTCATTGGTAGCTCTTTCACCAGGCGCGACCCAAAGGTGTACGCATGCCATTGGCACATGCCAACATCGTTTGCAGTAGCCTTTCTTACCAAAACGTGGCCCAATGGCCGAGCATGCCATTGGCACATGCCAACAAGCTAAGCTGGTAGCTTTTCTCACCGGGCGTGGCCTGATGGCCAAGCATGCCGTCGGCACATGCCAACATGTGTCATCGGTAGCTTTCTTACCCAGTAGTGACCTATTGGCCCACGCGTGCCATTGGCACATGCCAACACGCTCATTGGTAGCTTTTCACCATGATGTAGCCACAATGGCCAAGCATGCGCCTTCGGTAGCTTTTCTTACCAGGTCGTGACCCTATTGGCCACGCATGCCATTGGCACATGTAAACACGCTGTTTGGTAGCTTCCATTACCTAGCCGTGGCCCTAATACCTGTTGGTAGCCACTTACACTCAATGTCAACCTACCACCAAGGCATTCCACACATGCCATTGGCACATGCCACACACGCCACTAGCGATTTCTCCGGCATTGCCACTTGCGCTCGAGTGCAACTCATGACAAAGGCATTCCGCACATGCCACATGCGCCCCTAGCAGCACCACTTGCACTCAAGATGCAACCAACACTTTCGAAGACATCAACACAAGCGGGGATGCTTTCAGGGGTCTTGGTTTGGCGGTCGCAGAATGCAGCGTACACTACGCTCACATTAAGAAAGCGTGAATAGGAATAAAACGGTCAAATAAAAGAGGAAATAATGGTGAAACGTTTTCACCCATTAACACCATGCAGTTACCACCTCCTCCCATTATTTCACCTTTACTCTCTTCCTTCATGAGGCCCAGTGCGTTTGATCTCGACTTGTATAAATAGGTCTTTATTTCCACCAGATAACAAGTCTCGGTCAGGGAGAATCATACTACACTCGGGGAAAGGCAACTTTGCAAGCTCTCCAAAAGCTTTCATATCTTGCAAGCTCAAGCTTTCACTTTTACGATACAAGTCGAGACACTACTCTCTCGAGTGTGCGGGTCTCAACACCTTTCTTTGCTTCCCTCCCCAAATCAACCCTTCTCCTCCACTTTGTGACCGAAGCAGTCCTGAAACGGCCATTTCTTGGTTTAGGTAGGACTTGTACAGATTGATCTCTCGAATCTATAAAGTGCTCACGTGCAGCACATTTATTTAGGGTTTGAACCGTTTCTCACTCACCTACCGGAATTTCTGAAATCGACGATTTTACCCATAAACATCGGGCTAGTATAACACACCGAGAGTTGTATGCTTAATCGGGCTAGTATAACACCCGAGAGTTGTAGCATATCACTGTATTGTGGTACATGCTTCATTATTAATGCTTGGAGGTTCGTGTTGCTCTGCGAGAATAACACTCGTCGTCACGCCTGCACCGGTAATGAGTACAAGAAATACAAGGCTGTTTATGCATTAATTAATAATCTTGTAAACTCACAGGGTATATGGGATTGTTGCACATGCTCCAACCTCGGATGAATTTCATGTGTTTAATTCATGAGATCGGGATTGTTGCCACATGCTCCATTCTAGGTGAATTAGTAAAGTGAAAAGTATTCATCACTTATCGAGAGACTTTATTCTTTGCAAGGATGTCAGCCCATAAATTTGGTTTTCTGATTTTAGCCCTAAACTAAAATCCACCATCAACATTAAGTCCCACACTAGAACATAATGGTTACACTATTGTGGGGTAGGCATTAGATGGTGACATATATGTGATAAAACTTATGAGACGAAGTTAGATGTTGCAGAGAGACGAGTCGTCCTGTCCTTGGAGCATGTCTCATGTTCAAGAGGCGTTCGGGCAGCGTTCCCTATCATGATGTCGTCTTGCCTTCGATCGACCTTGCTGTAACTGGTCGGTGAGAGCCTTCTTCGTGATTGTTCCGCTCGAGCGTGCAATGATGTGGGCTTTCACGGGCTGTGCGCTGCTTCGCTTGATGGGTGGGACTATCATGCGCATGCTTGATCGAACGTGGGCTTTTATGCGCCTTGCTCGAACATGGACCCTTGCGTGCATGCTTTGCTTGGGGCGTTGCCAGCTCTTACCGACCAATTTCCAAATGGATGTGCATGATCAAGTGGGAACCCCGTGCCGCCTTTCTTGGGGCCGGTTGTGCTGCTTCGACCAATTACCAAACTTCGTTGCCTCACCCTGACACCCGGACTTGCCCCTTGACCAACAGGACTTGAAACTTGAGCAATACCGGACTTGTCACTTGATCAATACCGGACTTGAAACTTGAGCAATAAGGACTCTGGAAACTTGAGAAATACAGGACTTGAAACTTGATCAATCTGGGTGTTTGAACCAATCCGGCCTTGTGTATTCAACGCGAATGTGTGTTCTGTCGTGTGTGACTACACGTCTCGCGCGTTTATACAAGATGGGTCCACTGACTGGCCCCAGGGTACACGTGTATCCGGAGAAAGCTTAAGCCTTGTTTCCCAATACCACCTTGTGACCTCGAGCAAGACGTCCAGACCTCGAGACAAGACCGGCCTTGTGACTTGATCAACACCGGACTTGTGACTTGAGCGATGCAGACTGCCTTGTGACTTGATCAACACCGGCATTGCTTTCTTTGCCCGTAAAGTTTATGTGCTTGCTCGAGTGTCATCCTTGCTACTTATCAGCCAATGAGGGGTCTTGCCTTGAACGAACACCGGTCTTGCTAACCAACATCGGTCTTCCCTTTGCCTTCGAACGTGGGATCTAGGCGTGATTACGTTGCCCAAACCTGAACCTTGTATGTTCGAACGTGGTGTGGGTCCCGTGAGAGCGTTTGAAGCATCTTCCGGAGCAAGTAGGTCCGGAGAGCGTTGAAGCAACTTCACAGTGGGTGGAGCATTGAAGCGGCTTATGCTGGAGAGAGTGTTGAAAGAAGTTCTTGACTCGAGCGGTAAAGGAATTTCATGCCGAACCTCGGCCCCAGCGTGGTCTGGATCTATCTTGTATGCCCGATGGGTCTTTGTACGTAATGGCCGTTGATATGGTGAAGCTTTGGATGGCATTAATCGAATAGCAACAACGATTCCCGACAGCGAAGATATGATCGAAGTGGAGGAGAGGCGTGATAGCGACGAACGAACTTGGATCTTCATATAATGGTAGAGCTCGTCTCATTGTTAGAGGATAAATCGAACCGATGACTTTCTTGGCGTTTCTTCATGAAATAGAAGAGGAGACAATCCTCCGCCACGAGTATCCGCAGATTTGGACTTGATAGATGTTGTCACGCTAGGTTCATGAGGCGTATTTGAGATGGCGGTGCAAGGGCCCGATGCGTACTCCTTTGGTAACGCAACTAAATCTCTGCGGAGACATTAAAGCGATCTCATTGATGTAGTTACCATCGATCCGAGATATGGAATATCTTGGCGTTGTTTCCCATTCGGTATTCGTGCATATAGTCTTGGAGTTGGAGTTGGGCGATTTTGGATGTGCGGGATGTTGTATCTCGGTGGCTTTCCTCTTGTTGCTTCAAATAAACCTTATGGAAGGCTGGAGGTTGTATTGCTGTTGGTGAGATGTATGCTTCCATTTAACATCATGAGGCTCTTCATTCTTTCGAAGGCCTGGATTTCTTTCTGTGAGGGTAGATGTTGTCGTAGAGAGCGTTCACAGCTTCTGAAGTCCAGAGGATGACCAAAAGTCGATTCTCCAACATAACACGATAGACATGCACCATCATCGATGAGTGATTCGCCTGGTTCTTTCTCGACATGACACGTGGACATCGTTATCTTCTTGGAAGTTGCTCCCTTGAGGTGTCGGCTTCGGTGGATACGAAGATGTCCCATGCTCGCTCTTATGCAGAGGCGACATAATAGGCTAACCCTTTGTGATGATTCGAGATGACAATATTTGTTGAATCTCCAAACGCTTCTGTTGTAGTGTGATCAGGACAGAAACTCTGATCTTTCTTCAAAGAGGGGGTGAATGAAGCAAAAGTTACATTGCCCCATGAAGTTTTGGAGCTCCTTCCACGGTTCACGGCAGCGACATTGTGAGGATAGCTTGAGTCTTGGATTTGACTACTATATCATCCACGTAGTCTTCGACTTGCTTATGCATCATGTCGTGGAAGATTGCCGTCATAGCGCGTTGATACGTTGCGGCGTTCTTTAAAGGAATGGCACAACAAAGATAGTAAAAATTTCCAGAGGGTTCGGAAGGTCAGTTTTACTTGCATCGTTCTCATACATCCTTATTTGATTTGTAGCTGTAACCATCCATGAAGGAGAACATGCCGTGTCATTGGTGAGCGTCTACTAACATGTAAATGTTAGGCGGAGAGGAAAGTCGTCCTTGGGGCAGCACTTGTTCAAGTCTTTCAAATCCATGCAGCACCGAACTGGCCCGTTCTTTCTCTTCTAAGGACCACGATTAGCTAACTGTGTCGGATGATGAATAGGTCCTGATGGCCACTTCACGCGCAACTTCTCAATTCGTTTGATTTGTTCTTCCATACTCGTGGTCTCAATTGCCTCGTAGATTGATTGATTGGCTGGATCCGATGATATCTTAGGTGATGGGTGACCAATATTTAAATGCAGACCGGGCATTTCCCCGTATGTCGTGCAAACACATCTTGGTACTCCTGAGTAGTTGGACAAGACTCGCCACGTCTGGGTCACCCTGACAGAGTCGGCCCGGTAGAGACAGGGCACAGGATATTCTTCATTCCCGATGTACAAGTCTCGAAGGCTGCGTCGATTGTGGAGTTGGTGCCATCTTGTAGCTGTTATGGGAGCGCCCAATACCTCCTCTTGTGTTTCTCGTTCTTTCTTGCAGTGATGACCAAGGCGCGAGACTGGGTGCCAGGTCTCTCCCGCTAATTGCTAACATCGGCGCTGTATATTGTCTTCCTTCCCGATCACGGTTTCCTCAATCACGTTCTCTCTTGTGTGAGCATGGGTTCAAGCTCAACGGATGAAGATGGACGCCTGCTCGTGGAAGAAAGGTATGTCGTAGTGCTTAGCCCAGAGTGATGCCGTCGGTCTTCTTCCCGGGATTGAAGTTCACGTGGGGCATGGGGGTGCACAAGGGACTTTGTCCACCCTCCCGTGGAGTTCTTTGGGCTCGGTCAGCCCACTCCGCATATTGTGCGTACGGAGACAAATGATGCGGAATCTGGATGACTTCCTCATTTAGTATGGTCTTGAGGCACTTGTGATATGTCATGGATGACCTTATTGTCATGAAGCCACAGTCTCCCTAGTATCATATGGTAGTCCGGCTCATTTTCTATGACTTCAAATTTTACTTTGACTGAACAGGTCCCTCTTTTGATAAATTGATTGACATACCCGTATGTGTTGGTCTCCGGTTTCCTTCAAGTCCGTCATTGTGGTAGTGACGACAATCTTGCAAGGGCTAGCCTTGGATGTCCGAGAGTCTTGAGAGTAATCGCATTCAAGATGTTCCTGTGTCGATGAGGAGCCCTCCCGAACTCCAAACCCTTGATACGTGCGGTAATATGTAGGCCGGTTGTGACCTTCCTCTCGCCATCATGTCGTCTTTTGTAAAATGTAATATTATTTAGGATGTTTTGATGCGGTTTGGACTTGGACGTGGAAGGAGTCGGGTGTACGTCCAAAGCTATTTTTATTAATTAAAGCGAAACGTCTCTTCCAGTTGATTCTTCGAGAGGCAAGAGTTCACCCATGTGCTTTCCACTAGAGATGCCGCTCTGATCCACTAGTCTCCTCGTTTCATAGTAAAGTTGTTGATTTGAGGGGAACTAGTCCGGTGTAGAGGTCTCCTAACGCTCATCTACGATGTCATCTTGATGAGGAGATCAAGTATGTCGTTTACCGCTTCTTTGATTAGCTTCATGTTCTTCGTGTGAATCATGTACGTCTTTAGTTAAGCAATGTTGGAATTCTCAGGATCATCGTCATCGAATCGCCCGTTAGGATGAGGGGTATCTCGCTGGAGGAACCATCGATTTGAGACCTGCCGATCACGGTCAAGACCAACCATCTCAAATTGATTGAATGGTATTGAAGAAATTGACACCTAACCGAGAGATTAACCTCCGTTGTTTTCAATTTGTTTATAGGTGAAAATTATTTCATTAGGTTTTGGTAATTTAGGTGTGGATGAGAAATGGGTCTAAACCTTAAACAAATGCACTGCGGGAGTGCTTGTAGGGTCAGAAATAAATCTGTACCGTCAAATCCTACCTAAACCAAGAAATGGGCCGTTTCCCAGGACTTGTTTAGGTCACAAAGAAGGAGATGGGTTGATCTTAGGAGGGAAGCGAAGAAGGTGTTGAGATTGTGAAGGTGTTGGCTATGTATGACTTGTGTCAAGAAAGCTTTGAATCGGCTGTGGAGGTGGGGTGCCATCGATTCGAGTGTTTGAATACGATTGTATCAACACTTGCCTCTGTTGTCTTGACTTGCCTTGTTCTGTTTGGAAAATAGGGAGGAGAACCTATTTATACAAGTCTTTAAGCCTAACCCTCGTATCTCGTGGGAAGTGGAGAAAGTGGAGTGATGGAGCAGTGGAGTTGTGTTGGTGTCACACGGCCAGGCCTTGCCCACTTCTCCCATGTCACTTCACTCGTCCATGACTTCCCGACACGTTCTTGTGATGGCGCGTTGTGTGTCGTGACAGAATCACAGACCAATACCCCGGTATGTATCCCCGGTTTGTGACATGATTGATGTCTCAGTGTGTGGATCGTAGGACCCACGTAAAGTAGCATGTAATGCTAGATTAAATAACTAAGTTATTTAGGAAGTCGATACTTGTGAAGTATCGTGTGTATTCTGAGGTGCATCGCATCGAGTATATTCAAAGATGTATGAAGCATCGTTGTTTGAGCATCTCAAAAATAGCCTCATGTCCGGCTACTTTATGTGATGGTTTGAGGTTACACTGACAAGTCCTCCTTGGCCGACACGTGGTGTGGTAAAGGGCGGTGGTGATCACCATGACGCCTCACCGACCCAATTAACTCCTGACCAGGGATGTATAGCAAAGTCGGCGAAGTTGGCTGGCTTGACGAGATGATCTTTGAGACACTCATCCGCGACCGTTGGTGGAATTAGGGTTTTGAAGAGGTGCGACATCACTCTTGACAGTCGAATCAAGCTTGGGATACAATTTTGGTGGCTGATCGTGCGTGTGTGTAGACGACATGACGGTGTAGGCGCCCATATCTTATTGTCTCGTGAAAGTGTGATCTCGGGCCACTCGGTTTGTCCGGCCAAGTTGGGTGGGTCGAGATCAATTTATGAAAACTGCGTGCCAAAGCCGCCGCATCATGCTATCTCAGCGCGGCGTTTCAAGACGACCAAGTTGGTCGGTCTTGGCCGATTAGTCTGGTATACAAACGGGCGAAACATGTATGTCCATACCTTAATATCCCATAGAAACGTTGATCTGAGTCATTCAATTTGTCCTGGCAAGTTGATGTGGTCGAGATTAGTTTGCAATCGGGAGGTGACCTATGCCTCAGTTCGGGCGCATGAATCTCGAGGCAACCGGGGCATGATATGCCTTGGCCGGGATCGGGTGTGGAGATAGATGGGCCCACAGTGGTCATGTTGATACGCACCGACCTGCTTAGTCTAATCCTGGACCCTCATCGTGCGAGGATAAAATGGACGTTTAGATCAATGCAAACCCTAATTAGGGTTTTGTCGGCCGTGTGGCATGCCCACTTTGGGCGCACGATCTCGAAACGACCAACTATAGTTGGTCCCCACCGACAGTCATGTATGTAGGCGGGCCATAGTATTTTGTGTCATATGCTCGGGGCCTTTTGAATCTACATCTACACCCTCCATCTATGCATGTGAAGATGGATGGTTGAGATTATTTTTGCGACATGCATGTAATGTGCCACAAACCTTAATTTAGGTTTTTTTTCGTCCATACTTGCTTTTATTGGCCAGTTTGTAAGCTATGCCACCCTTTGGGGATGCCACCATACGGGGCCGCGTTGGGTCGTAGAAAGAATATTCCAATACCTTCTTGGGGGTCATGGATTCAATCTAAGCCATCCAATCATGGCTGAAGTTGGGATGGTCGTGATCGTTTCTAGACCCGATATGGGCAGGTCAGCATTCAAACATGCCTGACAGGCTAGTATAACACACCAAGAGTTGTATGCTCAATCGGGCTAGTATAACACACCCGAGTTGTATGCTCAATCGGACTAGTATAAACACCGAGAGTTTAGCAATATATTTATTTCGTACATCCATTATTAATGTGGAGGTTCGTGTTGCTAATGAGAACAACACTCCAGTCGCCATACCACCAGAATGAGTACGAAATATAAGGCTGATTTATGCATTAATTAATAATCGTAAATTCCTGGGGTATATGGGATTGTTGCCACATGCTCCAATTTGGATGAATTTAGTGTTTAATTCCCCGTCTTTGGGATTGTTGCCGGATGCACCATTCCAGGCGAATTAGTAAAGTGAAGAAGTATTCATCACTTATCCCAGCGACTTTATTCTTTGCAGGATGTCAGCCGCATAAAATTTGGTTTTACAATTTTAGCCCTAAACTAAAATCCACCATCAACACACCGATTCAATCAAGTTGCTTGTTCTTCTCCTTCACATCATTATCCACTTTTGAGTTAAAAGGAACTAAACCATCCACCCACCGAACTGATTTTGGGACTAACTTTGTAGTGCCACTAGAGTTAAGATGCTTCTAATAATAGAATCCCGTGTCTCGTGGATGCTCTTGAACATGTAAAGAAGTACTGGAGGTTTCCCTTGTTGGAATATCAATTACGGATCTATCATGAGATTTCAAAAGGAGTATGGGGGAATCTCCTGCTCTAACCTTAGGTGTTTGTTGAGCTTTACTGCAGGTCACAGTGTTGGTACGCTTCCGCTCTAACCCTTGGTGTTTATTGAGCTTTACTGTGATCCAGTATCGTTTCCGCCTCAATTCTACATTCTGTAGTTAAATGACCGATTATCTTGCGAGTTGTGACAGAATTTAGGAAAAATGTGAATTGAAATATTCTAAAGAAACCTCCATATTTGGTATAAATCCAAATTTTATTTGGAATCATGACAAAATCCACCTCAACTAGAATATCGCATAATAACCAACTTCACATTACGCGATTCAAGTGTAACATCTTTATGGGTGTACCAATTTCCTTGCATATATGAATAATATCTTTCCTTCGAATTCTAATCTTAAACCAGAAAACGAACCCAAACTTGAGCTTTAGATGTAAAGAATATTTGATGGACTGAAAATTTGAAACCCATTTTCTTACTTGTAAAACTTGATCATTAACTCCCCCAGCCTGGGTTGTTGTTTGACGATCAAATTCATTATCCAATTTAATAGCAAGAAACCTCTCCAGTGGAATTAGTTTACAATCTCCTCTGCTTCCATTTAGTGTCAGTAAAAAATTGTTAGATATCAATAAATTTTATCTTCAAATCTAATCTTCCTATGAGAGAAAATTTCCATGGATTCAAACACTCTTCAAATAAATCATCGGGCGATTCAATTGAAGGAACTTTTGATAGAGTATTTTCATTATTGAACCCTAACTTTTTGTGAATGAGAAACTAAATTAAAACACTAAAAATCACGAAATAAAGAAGAATTGCACAAAATTTGAGATCCGAGAAGGAAAAAATTTATTGAGTCAATCGTCGATTTGCAGAGCTTTGAAGAACCATATCCATAGCTGATAACAACTTTGAAAACAAATATTCTCAATCGTCGTTATACGAAAAACATAGTATTATTACTTCACAAAATTCAATTTATCCCAACTCTGAAGTAATACTATGGTGATATGTTCTCCCCTTAATCAATACTTATATCTTTTGCATAATAACCCATAGATTATTGATTCAATCCCCTTACATAATGATCTGTACACTATATGTATGTAGTAGGAAACCACTAAATAATTTCCCCTTTTTGTCAACAAAATTGACAAAGGTACGAAATCGCGGATCGTGAATGATTACAATCAAAACATATGTCAAGTTTTAAGGAAGTTAGAGATTCTACATTATAACATAGTTAAAATGCAACTCCTCATATCAACTTTTTGATGATATCACATAGTAAAAAAAAAAAAACTTGTACCGTCTAGGAGATTTAAGATACAAGCATCCCCTTTAGATTCCATTACTACACTCCCCACAAAGATATAACAATTAAGCACAAGTTCATTTAAGAACTCTCCCAGTTTGATGTCATTCTGCAGAGAACAACGAGTGACCTTGTTTTATAAAAAAAGTACTTGTCAGACGTGTAATCACGTGGTTGTATCCGAAAATCGACTTCAAATAATCTCCGGGCCACGATAAAGATAATTTTGATATATGTGACTCAACACAAGAAAATCTTACGGAGTGTGTCAAGCGAAGAAATACGTAAATGTGATCACAAGTAGATCAATCTCGAGTAGAAAATTTTCAAAGAGTTTGTTCTATTTTAGTTTATAAAAAAACATAATAGATTTAACCAAGAGCATATATGAAATATATTTCGATTAACGAAAACGTGAAGACACATATATTTCATAAGACTTTTGCAATAGTTAAACCAATAATGATTTATATATGGCAGTTCATCTCCAACAACTCTAGAATTTAAATAACTAAATCTAAAAACATGCGAGATGAAAACGTTGAAATAGCATGTAATCACAATTTTAGCTATACCAAACCTTAGCTATCCTTCTTAAAAATAAGAATAAATTTTCACAAGAAGTTTCCTAGAAAAATAAGTAAAAATCATATGTAGTCCTCGACTTGCGTTTTGAGAGGCAAGAGGTCATGAAGCTTTTCGATTCGAATTGAGAAGTTTGAGATCCCTTTGTAACAGATAATTATTTGAACACCACCTGATGTCACTCATAATGTTTCCGGCAAATCCTGGGACATCCGAGCCAGGTCTTGAACAGGTATGTTCTTGAGCAAAATAACAGATTATCATAAAATTCAACAATACCCATTGAACCATCATCTCTATCTTCTTATTTATCTTCCTCACGATTTGTTTGTAAACTTAGGAGCATCCATGGTTGGACGTTGGTTATCATACACCGATTCCTTTGCCTAAAGGTTGGGCGTTGACAACCCATAATGTCGAGTATTAGTCTTAATATGATTTTGGTTTGATCACTTAATATTGTAATGCCCAAACAAGAACATCATGAAGTTTTTGATCCCTTATGTGAAAACGACATTCCTTTGCGAGATGATTGTTTTACTACAATAATAGCAATTATGAGAAGTGTTATTTCCTAGATTTTGGAGGTTGATATCTCGCTCTTTGACCCAAATTAATGTTGAAATAGGTATTCTTGTGTGCTTTAGTTGAGAGGAAGCACTAGTTTTGATAAATTTATATTCCCTTTGTTGATGGGTGAAAACTACTCCTGCAGAATTTGGTAATTTGGGGTGTGGATGAGGAATGAATCTAAACCTTCAACAAATGCGGCTGCGCGGTGAGTGCTTGTAGATTCGAGAGATCAATCAGGCAAGTCCGGCTAAACCAAGAAATGGGCTCCTGCATTTGTTTCGGTCACAAAGTGAAGGAGATGGGGTTGATCTTAGGGAGGAAGCGAAGGAAGGTGTTGAGATTGTGAAGGTGTTGGCTTGCTTATGACTTGTACGTAAAGATGAGCAAGCTTACGGTTGATGCTGGTGCCTGAGTGTTTGAATACGGTTTTTGTATTAACACTTGGTTTCTGTCATTCGAACTTGTGTTGTTCTCCGATTTATTCCCTCGTTTTAAATAAAGCGGAGAACCTATTTATACAAGCTCATCGAGCCCCTCATTACGCTTTCTCGGGAAGTGGAGGCAGTGGAATGATGGAGTAGTGGAGTTGTGCGTTGGTGATACCGGCCAGTCTTGCCCACTTCTCGCCCATCTCTAACGTCCATGACTTACGACCTGCGTTTGTGATGGCGCGTTGCAGCGTACGTACTGAAACCGCCCGGACCAATACCCCGGTAAAGTATCCCCAGGTTGTGACATGATTGATGTCTGGAATGTGATACGTGGATCCGCGAAAGATAACATGTAATCTTGAATTGAATAATCATGCTATTCGGAAAGTCGAAATACTTGTGAAGTATCGTATGACTTTTATGAGTGCGCATTACGGGTGTGGTAAAGTGATGGGTAATGACTCCTCGCTAGCAAATAACTCGAACAGGTTGTATAACCAAAGGCTGGCGGTGGGAAGTCGGACGGATGAGATGATGTTTGAGACACTCATCTGCGGCCAGATTGATGAAATTAGGGTTTTAAAGAGGTGCAAGACTCTTGACTTGGTCGAAACCAAGCATGGGAAGGATTTTTGAGAGGGCCAGGCCATGCATGCGTGTTGACGGCATGATGGTGTAGGTGCACCGTATTCCGTTCCCTCATGAAAGCGCGATGCGGGCCCTCAATTTGACCGGCAAAGAGGAGTGGCTCGAGATCGATTTTTATGAGATAAGAGTTTGATACCGCAAGAACCAGCGCGCTCCATACCCTCTTCCGGCGTTTTAAGACGACCTAGCTTGGTCGGTCTTGCCGGTTAGTTTGGCGTGAAGATGGTAGGCTGATGTTCACGCCCATGTCTCACCGATCCATGAAAACGTGACTAAGCCACCCAATTCGTCCGGTGAAGTTGAGTGGTCTAGATCGATTTGCAATTTGGGAAGTGTAACCACGCATGTTTGAGCGGGCGTTTTGGATTGGCCAGGCATGATATGCCTTGGCGTACTGAAGAGTAGATGGGCTCACGGTGGTCATCTTTAGTGGACCGACCTGCTCAATCTAATGTGACCCTCCCGTTCGTGCGGGAGGAGAAGATGGACGCGCGTGACGGCTTGAGCCCTAATTTTGCTTTCAAAGCCCACGCACCATGCTCTTTTAAGTAGTGAACTTGTTGTAACCAATCATGGCTGGTTTTGACCGATTGGTCAATGTAGGCGGTCACATGGTGATTGTGTCGACATATAGGGCCTTTTGAGTCTACATCTACACCTCCATCTATACTGCGAAGATGGATGGTTGAGGAGGCTTACTTAGACATGTAATATGCCGCAAAACCCTAATTTAGGAGTTTTCCGTCCATACGCTTGGTATGACGGTTTCTTCAAGCGCAGGCCAATGGTCGACCATCTTGAGAGACGGTAGTGTGTATTCCATACCCTGCTTCGGGGTGATGGAATTGACCGTGGGGTCGTCCAATCATGCTTGTGGAGTTGGATGACCGCGATGAATCATATCCGACCGGATATGTCGCGGGATGCTCAATCGGGCTAGTATAACTCCGAGAGGGGCTCAATCGAGGTAGTATAACACACCGAGAGGGCCTCCCAAGCAGAGCACACCGAGAATCACTTTGTCGGGTATTTATTTATGGTTTCATTATAGTGTTGGGAGGTTCGTGTTACTCCCAGAAGAGTAACACTTTCGATCGTCATGCCACATCGGATAATGATTCATTATAGTGCTTGAGGTTCGTGTTATTCTCAGAAGAGTAACACTCGATCGTCTGCCAGACCGATAATGAGTCTGAAATACAAGTACGATATGAAATTCACAGAAGGGATTGTTGCTACATACTCCAACCTCGAGGAATTTCATGTATTCACAAAATGGGATTGTTGCTACATGCTCCATTCTTGGTGAATTAAGTGAGAGTATCCGTCACTTATAAATGGCTTTATCTTTTACAAGATGTCGCCGTATGAGCTTTAGGTTATTTACAAATTTAACCTTAAACGAAAATCCACCATCAACATTAAGTCCCACCTAGCACATAATGGTTACTATTGTGGTAGGCATAAGATGGTGACATACGAAGAAATGACCGTAGCTAGAGTGAATACATATTTACTAGGATAGTTTCACATTGTCAGCGTTTCCAACCGTCTGGGCCTTGATTAAGGATGCGAAAGCGGACTTGATCCAGGTGAGTCGCTTTGGTTTCTCTTGTACATGTATGAGCTCGCTCCTTGTGTGTACTTCTTTCATCACATACTGACTTTCCTCGTGTATATCATTAAGCCTCCTACACTAAAACTGTGGTTACCTAACAAATGCAACATGTCCATGATTTTATTTTTCAATGAGTATACAATTCCGTGATAAGTCCCGCAATGTAGCTTATAACTGTTATTAAATTTTGTATTCGTGATAATAATTAGGAATATTAAATTCTTTTATTAGTCACATTAATATTTGTTGAAAATTTTCAGACAATCACAATTATAAATCAAAGTGATGATTCCACCCAAATATTTCACAATATCTAAAACAATCCCCAAATTATAACACTTTGAATTTTACTGTCACTAATTTTCCCACATTTGTACAAAACTAACAATTATATTTCATTTCTATAAATCAAAATATATTTTTATTTTTCTTTTAATTTTCTTAATATTAGAAAACATGATCAAGACCAAGTCAACAAGTCATGACTTTAGAAATTTGACTTTAACATATATCACTTCTTCCGAAGATTTGTGAAAATTACCGAGACACCCTTATTCGGAATAATCATGCAACAAAAATTAAGATTGTGAAAATGACGAGAATACCCCTTATCTAAAATAAGTAAAGTAAATATTACAGATCGTTAAAATGACCATATTACCCTTTAATGGAAAAAGTGCAACAAAATATTATTCGACCGTGGAAAATAGACGGACTCACTTATCGAAATAAGGAAGTAAATATTACATATTGTGAAAATGACTACATCACCCTTAATGAAATTAAGTGCAATAAATATTAGAAATCAGAAATGACTTGAGACTTTATCTAAAATAAGAAAGTAAATATTGCTGCATTGAAAATAACCATACAACCCTTATAAAAAATAAGTAAAGAAAATATTACGCATCGTGAAATGACCCATCTAATTTTACTAGAAATAATGGAGATGGAAATGACCAAACTACCCTTATCTAAAATAAGTAAAGGAAATATTACACATTTGAAAACGAATTTTTTATTACCCTTGTTGTGAAAATGACCATATTACCCTTACTAGAAATAAGTGCAATAAATACATGGAGACTATGAAAATGACTATATTACACTCTACAAGAAATATGCAATAAATATCATAGAGACTATGAAAATGACTAAACTACCTTTATGTAAATAAGTAAGGTAAATATTACATTGCTATGGAAATGACTATTTTACCCTTTATCGGAAATAAGTGTAATAAATATTAAGAGACTATGAAATGACCAGGACTACCTTTATCATAAATAAGTAAAGTAAAATATTATAGATCGTGAAAATGACCATATTACCCTTACTCGGAAATAAATGCAATAAATATCATGGAGACAATGAAATGACCAAACTACCCTTATAAAAATAAGTAAAGTAAATATTACATAGATGAAAATGACCAAATTACCCTTACCGGAAATAAGTGCAATAAATATCATGGAGACTATGAAACTTACCAAACTACCCTTATCAAAAATAAGTAAAGTAATCCACAACTATGAAAATGACCACTTTACCCTTATTGGAAACATATGCAATAAATATTATGGAGACATGGAAAATGACCGGACTACCCTTTATTGGAAATAAGTAAAGTAAAATATTTCATACCGTGAAAATGACCATATTACCCTTCTGGAAATTAGTGCAATAAATATTATTTAGAGTGAAATGACGGATTACCCTTATTAAAAATAAATAAAGTTAATATTTCAAACTCCAGAAAATGACCATATTACCTACTAGAAATTAATGCAATAAACATCAGGAGACTATAAAATGACCAAAATGCCCTTATCAAAATAAGTCGATAAAATATTATAGTATGTAGAAAATGACCATTTTACCATACTTACCGAAATAAGGTTAATCAATGTAATAGATCAGGCAAATGAACAAACTACCTTTATCTAAATAAGTAAAGTAAATATTACAAACTATGAAAATGACCATATTACCCTTAATGGAAATTAGTATAATAAATATTATGGAGAGCATCAAAATGACTCAGGACTATCCCTTATAGAAATAAGTAAAGTGAATATTATGTAGTGAAAATGACCATCGCCTATCGGAAATAAGTTAATAAATATCGAGACTATGAAAATGACCGGACTACAAGTATCTAAATAAGTAAAGTAAATATTATTGTGACCGTAAAATGACCATATTAAATAAATACAATAATTATCATGGAGACTATCAAAAAAAAATAACAGACAAACTACCCCTGAAATATCGAAAATAAGTAAAGTAAATATTTACTATGAATGACACTTTACTCTTATTGGAAACATATGCAATAAAAATGACCATATTACATTCATCGAAATAAGTGCATTAAACATTATGGAAATTAGTGCCAAATGACCAAATGACTAAGATTTATAGGAAATAAGTCAAGTAAATATTATAGTCCGTGAAAAATGCCATTTTACCCTTACATGAAATAAGGTTAATAAATGTAATGGAGACTGTGATAAGTGTAAAATGGTCATTTTCATAGTCTATAATATTTACTTAACTTATTTTCGATAAGGGTAGTCTGGTCATTTTCTTTGTCACCATGTATTTATTGCACCAATTTTTAGTGGAGTAATTTGGTCATTTTTCAACACGATGATATTTACTTTACTTATTTCCGATATGTAGTATGGTCATTTTCAAAATATCCATAACATTTGTGCATTTATTTCCCTATGGGGTAAAATGGTCATTTTCTGACCGTACTCACTTACTTTACTCATATCCGAAAAGGTGGTCTGGTCATTTTCTAGCCTCCATAATATTTATTGCACTTATTTCCGAAAAGCGCGTATGGTAATTTTCACCGTCGATGTGATATTTATTGCACTTATTTCGAATAAGGGTAGTTTGGTCATTTTGACAGTCTCCGTAACATTTATTGCACTTATTTCCCCTAAGGGTAAAATGGCCATTTTCACATCATGTAAGAATTACTTTACTTATTTCCGATAAAGGTGGTCCGGGTCATTTTTACAATCTCCAAAATATTTATTGCCTTACTTCCAAAAGAAGGGTAAAATAGTCATTTTCATGGGGCCTATAATATTTACTTTACTTATTTAGATAAGGTTAAGTATGGGTCAATTTAACTGTCTCCATGATATTTATTGCACCAATTCCTAGTAAGGGTAATATGGTCATTTTCACTTGTTTGTGTGATATTTATCGCACTTATTTCTCAGTAAGGGTAATATGGTCATTTTCACAATCTGAATATTTATTTCACTTATTTGGGATAAGGGTAGTATGGTCATTTTCACTATCCCCATGATATTTATTTCACTAATTCCCTATTAAAGGGTAATATGTCATTTTCCTTTATGTGATATTTAGTGCACTTATTTCTAGTAAAGGGTAATATGGTCATTTTCACAACTGAATATTTATTTCACTTTTTTCGATAAGGTAGTATGGTCATTTTCACTATCCCCATGATATTATTGCACTAATTTCTAAGAAGGGTAATATGGTCATTTTCATTGTTTTGTGATATTTTATTTTACTTATTTCCGATAAGGGTAATATGGTCATTTTCTTAACTGTAATATTTATTTCACTTATTTCCAATAAGGTAGTATGGTCATTTTCACTATCCCCTATGATATTTATTGCACTAATTCCTAGTAAGGGTAATATGGTCATTTCACGTCTGTAATGATATTTAGTGCGCTTATTTCTAGTAAAGGGTAAATGGTCATTTCACTGTCTCTAATATTTATTTCTTTATTCCGGTATCGGTAGTCGGTCATTTTCACTATCTCCATGAACCCGTGATGTTCAATTATGATATATTTCATTCTCTAGTTCACCCGAACGAGAAACTAAGGTCTAACTTTAGTAATCATTGAACTGTGATGTTCAATTATGATATATTTCGGCTCCGGTTCATCCAAAAGAAACTCAGCTACCTCTAGTAATATTTGAACCCGTGATGTTCAATTATGATATATTTAATCTCCATTCACCCGAATTGAGAAACTCACAGTCTAACTTTAGTAATCTTTGAACCTCGTGATGTTCAATTATGGTATATTTCGTCTCCATTCATCCGAAAGAGAAACTCAGGTCTAACTTTAGTAATCTTTGAACATGTGATGTTCAATTCAGATATATTTCGGATCCTGGTACGCATACAATATGCAGAAATAGGGTTTTTTTTAAGGTTTCGTAGAATATCTCAAATAAATCTTACCTGAAAATGGATGGATTCATCGTTCTTACCAACTTTCTGACTTAGGTAGTCAACTCGCAGCTGTGGTTTCGATCTCGGAGCCTGGGTTTGCATGCAATATGCAAAAATAGGGTTTTGTTTAAGGTTTCGTAGAATAAATGGATGGATTAAATGGATTCTCACCAAGTTTCTAACTTAGAGTAGTCAACTCGCGGTCGGGTTTCGATCAAGAGTCTGGGTTTGTATACAATATGCGTAAATAGGGTTTCTTTAAGGTTTAAATAGAATATTCAAGGAATCTTACTGTAAATGGATGGATTAAATCGTTCTTACGAAGTTTCGACTTAGAGTAGTCAACTCTCGCAGCCAGTTTCTATCTCCGAGTCTGGTTTTGCATACAATATGCGTAAATAGGGTTTGTTTAAGGTTTCGTAGAATATCTTGAAGGAATCTTACCCGTAAATGGATGGATTAAACATTCTTACCAAGTTTCGACTTAGAGTAGTCAACTCGCGGCCAGGTTTCGATCTCGATCCCGGTACGCACAATATGTAAATAGGGTTTTTTTAAGGGTTTCGTAGAATATCTCGAAGGAATCTTACCCGTAAATGGATGGATTTGCCGTTCTTACCGAACCGACTTATATTAGTCAACTCGCGGCCGTGGTTTCGATCTCGGAGCCGGTAATTTATACAATATGCAGTAAATAGGGTTTTTAAGGTTTCGTAGAATATCTTGAAGGAATCTTACCCGAAATGGATGGATTCGTCATTCTTACCAAGTTTCGACTTAGAGTAGTCAACTCGCGCGTGTTTCGATCTCGGATCCCGGTACGCATACAATATGTGTAAATAGGGTTTTTTAAGGTTTCGTAGAATATCTCGAAGGAATCTTACCCGTAAATGGATGGATTCGTTTTCTTACCAAGATTTCGACTTATATTAGTCAACTCGCGGCCGTGTTTCGATCTAGGATCCTCGGTACGCATACAATATCTTGATAGGGTTTTTAAGGTTTCGTAGAATATCTCGAAGGAATCTTGCGTAAATGGATGGATTCGTCATTCTTACCAAGTTTCCGACTTAGAGTAGTCAACTCGCGCTAAGTTTCGATCTCGATCCTGCACGCATACAATATACGAAATAGGGTTTTTTAAGGTTTCGTAGAATATCTTGAAGGAATCTTACCCGTAAATGGATGGATTCGTCATTCTTACCAAGTTTCGACTTAGAGTAGTCAACTCGCGGCCGTGTTTCGATCTCGGATCCCGTACGCATACAATATACATAAATGGGTTTTTTTAAGGTTTCAGTAGAATATCTTGAAGGAATCTTACCCGTAAATGGATGGATTCGTCATTCTTACCAAGTTTCGACTTAGAGTAGTCAACTCGCGGCCAGTTTCGATCTCGGATCCTAGCACGCATACAATATGCGTAAAATAGGGTTTTTTTAAGGTTTCGTAGAATATCTCGAAGGAATCTTACCCGAAATGGATGGATTCGCTCGTTCTTATCGAATTTCGACTTAGAGTAGTCAACTCGCGGCCGTGTTTCGATCTTGATCCCGGTGCGCATACAATATGCAGAAATAGGGTTTTTTTATGTTTCGTAGAATATCTCGAAGAAATCTTACCTCGTAAATGGATGAATTCGTCATTCTTACCAACCGATTATAGTAGTCAACTCGCGGCTGTGTTTCGATTTCGGATCCCGGTATGGCATACATTTATGCCGAAATAGGTTTTTTAAAGGTTTCTGTAGAATATCTCGAAGAAATCTTACCCGTAAATGGATGATCTGCTGTTCTTACCAAGTTTCGACTTTAGAGTAGTCAACTCACGGCCAGGTTTCGATCTGATCCTGGCACGCATATAATATGCATAAATAGGTTTCTTTTAAGGTTTTGTAGAATATCTCGAAGAAATCTACCATAAAATGGATGGATTTATCATTCTTACCCGCCGACTTAGAGAGTAGTCAACTCGCGGCTGTGTTTCTGGACCCGGATCCGTGTACGCATACTACATGCGTAAATAGGTTTTTTAAGGTTTCGTAGAATATCTCGAAGGAATCTTACCTCGTAAATGGATGAATTCTTAATTTCTTACCAATTTCGACTTAAAGTAGTCAACTCGCGGCCGGTTTCGATCTAGGAGCCTAAATACGCATACATTTATGCGAAATAGGTTTTTTTTAAGGTTTCGTAGAATATCTCGAAGAAATCTTACCTGTAAATGGATGAATTCGTCGTTCTTACCGAATTTCTGACTTAGAGTAGTCAACTCGCACCAGGTTTCGATCTCGGAGCCTGGTACGCATAAAATATGTCATAAATAGGGTTTTTTGCTATTTTGTAGAATATCTCGAAGGAATCTTACCCGTAAAATGGATGGATTCGTCATTCTTACCAAGTTTCGACTTAGAGAAGTCAACTCGCGGCTGTGTTTCGATTCTAAGAGCCCGGTACGCATACATTTATGCGTAAATAGGGTTTTTTAAGGTTTCGTAGAATATCTCGAAGAAATCTTACCCGTAAATGGATGGATTGTCGTTCTTACCGGAATTTCTCGACTTGCAGTAGTAACTCGTGCCAGGTTTCGATCTCGGAGCCTTGGTACGCATATATATTCATAAATAGGGTTTGTTTAAGGTTTTGTAATATCTCGAAGAAATCTTACCCGTAAAATGGACGGATTCGAATTCTTACCTTTCGACTTGTGTAGTCAACTCTTGCCGTGTTTCGATCTCGGATCCTTGTACGCATACTATATGCAGAATATAGGTTTTTTTAAGGTTTCTCAGTAGAATATCTAGAAGGAATCTTACCCGTAAATGGATGGATTGTCGTTCTTACCGACCGACTTATAGTAGTCAACTCGCGGCCAGGTTTCGATCTTGATCCTTTTGTACGCATACAATATGCAGAAATAGGGTTTTTTAAGGTTTTGTAGAATATCTCGAAGAAATCTTACCGTAAATGGATGAATTCGTCGTTCTTACCAAATTTCTGATTAGAGTAGTCAACTCGCGCCAGTGTTTCGATCTCGGATCCCCGGTACGCATACAATATGCGTATAGGGTTTTTTAAGGTTTCGTAGAATATCTCGAGGAATCTTACCCGTAAATGGATGATTCGCCATTCTTACCAAGTTTCCGACTTAGAGTAGTCAACTCGTCGCCAAGTTTCGATTTAAGAGCCGGTACGCATACATTTATACGTAAAAGGTTTTTTTAAGGTTTCGAGAATATCTTGAAGGAATCTTACCCGTAAATGGATGGATTCGTCATTCTTACCAAGTTTTTACTTAGAGTAGTCAACTCGCGGCGTGTTTCGATCTAGGATCCCGGTACGCATACAATATACATAAATAGGGTTTTTTAAGGTTTCGTAGAATATCTTGAAGGAATCTTACCTCGTAAAATGGATGGATTCATCATTCTTACCAAGTTTCTCACTTAGGAGTAGTCAACCTGCTACCTGTTTGATCTAGGAGCCTGGTAATGCATACATTTATGCGTAAAAATAGGTTTTTTAAGGTTTCAGTAGAATATATCAAGGAATCTTACCTTAAATGGATGGATTCGTCGTTCTTACCAAGTTTCGACTTAGAGTAGTCAACTCGCGGCCGGTTTCGATCTTGATCCCGGCACGCATACAATATGCAGAAATAGGGTTTTTTTAAAATTTTCGTAGAATATCTTGAAGAAATCTTACCTCGTAAATGGATGAATTCACGTTTCTACCAAGTTTCGACTTATAGTAGTCAACTCGCGCCAGTTTTCGATCCTGGATCCTGTACGTATACAATATGCTTCTAAATAGGTTTTTTTAAAGGTTTCGAGAATATCTCAAGAAATCTTTTGTGAAATGGACGGATTGCCGTTTTTACCGAATTTTCGACTTAGATAGTCAACTCGCTGCCAGGTTTCGATCTCGGAGTCTCGGTATGCATATATATATTCATAAATAGGGTTTGTTTAAGGTTTTGTAGAATATCTAGAAGAAATCTTACCTATAAAATGGATGGATTTGTCAATTCTTACCAAGTTTCGACTTAGTAGTAGTCAACTCATGTAATCGTGTTTGATCTCGGATCCTCGGTACGCATACTATATGCGTAAAATAGGGTTTTTTAAATTTCAGTAGAATATCTCGAAGGAATCTTTGTAAATGGATGAATTAAATCGTTCTTAATGAATTTCTGACTTATAGTAGTCAACTCGCGTCGTAGTTTCGATCTCGATCCTGGTACGCATACAATATGCAGAATAGGTTTTTTAAGGTTTCGTAGAATATCTCAAGAAATCTTACCCGTAAATGGATGACCCGCCGTTCTTACCGAATTTTCGACTTAGAGTAGTCAACTCATACAAGCCGATCTTGATCCCCAGACGTATACACATGCAGAATTGGGGGTTTTTTAAGGTTTCGTAGAATATCCTCGATCTCGAGCCTGGTATGCGATAGAGTAGTCAACCCGCGGCCAGGTTTCGATTCGATCCCGTAACAGGGTTTTTTTGCTGTAGAATATCTCAAGGAATCTTACCCGAAATGGATGGATTCATCATTCTTACCAAGTTTCGACTTGTAGAGTCAACTCGGGCCCGTGTTTGATTAAAGAGTCTTGTATGCATACATTTATGCAGTAAATAGGGTTTTTTTAAGGTTTCAGAGAATATCTTGAAGAAATCTTACCCGTAAATGGATGAATTTTGTCTGCTCTTACCGAAGTTTCCCGACTTCTGTATAGTCAACTCGCGTCGTGTTTCGATCTCTGATCCCGGTGATGCATAATATATTCATAAATAGGGTTTTTTAAGGTTTTGTATAATATCTCAAGGAATCTTACCCGTAAAATGGATGGATTCATCATTCTTACCAAGTTTCCGACTTTAGAGTAGTCAACTCGCGCCGGTTTCGATTTCGGATCCTTGTATGCATACTATATGCAGAAATAGGTTTTTTTTAAGGTTTCGTAGAATATATCGAAGGAATTCACCTTAAATGGATGAATTCGTCGCTTCTTACCAAGCCGACTTATAGTAGTCAACTCACACCGTGTTTCGATCTTGATCCTTGTACGCATACAATATGCAGAAATAGGGTCTTTTTTTAAGGTTTCGTAGGAATATCTCAAGAAATCTTAATTGTGAAATGGATGAATTCGTCGTTCTTACCCGGGCTGACTTAGAGTTTAACTCGCCGTAAGTTTCGATCTCGATTCGTACACATACAATATGTGAAGTAGGTTTTTTAAGGTTTCGTAGAATATCTCAAGGAATCTTACCCCGTAAATGGATGGATTCGTCATTCTTACCAAGCTTCCGACTTAGAGTAGTCAACTCGCGCCAAGTTTCGATCTCGGATCCTCGGGTACGTATGAAAATATACGTAAATCAGGTTTTTTTAAGGTTTCGTAGAATATCTTGAAGGAATTTTACCTCGTAAATGGACGGATTCGCTCATTCTTACCAAGTTTCGACTTAATAGTCAACTCGCGGCCGTGTTTCGATTTCGATCCTCGTACGCATACAATATGCATAAATAGGGTTTTTTTAAGGGTTTCGTAGAATATCTTGAAGGAATCTACCCGTAAATGGATGGATTCGCTATTCTTACCAAGTTTCCGACTTAGAGTAGTCAACTCATGGCCGTGTTTCGATCTCGATCCTAGTACGCATACAACATATTTAAATAGGTTTTTTTAAGGTTTCGTAGAATATCTCAAGAAATCTACCCGTAAATGGATGGATTCGTCTTTCTTAACAAGTTTATGACTGTAGTAGTCACCGCGTCGTGTTTCGATCTCGATCCGCGTACGCATACAATATGCAAAAATAGGGTTTTTTTAAGGTTTCGTAATATCTCAAGAAATCTTACTCGTAAATGGATGAATTCGCTGTTCTCTACCGAATTTCGACTTATAGTAGTCAACTCGCGGCTGTGTTTCGATCTCGGATCCCGTGCACGCATACAATATGTCTAAATAGGTTTTTTTAAAGGTTTCGTAGAATATCTCGAAGAAATCTTACCCGTAAATGGATGAATTCGTCGTTCTTACCGAATTTCGACTTAGAGTAGTCAACTCATGGCTGTGTTTCGATCTCTGAGCTCTGGTATGCATATATATATTCATAAATAGGGTTTGTTTAAGGTTTTGTAGAATATCTCGAAGAAATCTTACTCTATAAAATGGATGGATTTGTCATTCTTACCCAGTTTCTGACTTAGAGTAGTCAACTCGCGACCAGGTTTCGATCTCGGATCCTTGTACGCATACTATATGCAGAAATAGGGTTTTTTTTAAGGTTTCGTAGAATATCTCGAAGGAATCTTACCTGTAAATGGATGGATTCGTCGTTCTTACCGAATTTCTGACTTATAGTAGTCAACTCGCGGCCAGGTTTCGATCTTCGATCCCGGTACGCATACAATATGCTGAAATAGGTTTTTTTTAAGGTTTCGTAGAATATCTCGAAGAAATCTTACATGTAAATGGATGAATTCGTCTGTTCTTACCGAATTTCGACTTAGAGTAGTCAACTCGCGCCGGTTTCGATCTCGAGCCTGGTATGCATATATATATTCATAAATAGGGTTTGTTTAAGGTTTTGTAGAATATCTCAAGAAATCTTACCCGTAAAATGGATGGATTCGATCATTCTTACCCAGCTCGACTTGGAGTAGTCAACTCGCGGCTGTGATTTCGATCTCGAGCCTGGCACGCATACTATATGCAGTAAATAGGGTTTTTT